>NQII01000231.1:119226-133278 GCA_002778355.1 Clitarchus hookeri
TTCGTGTCCCACAACCGCCTCGCTTTCACTACTCGCGGCGCCCGCTGGCCTGGCACGGACACCGCCGCGCTGCCACAGAATAGCCGAGAACACAGAAGTGAAATGGCGTAGCGGTTTCGTTGATGTGAGTTACCACGGTCGTTAATTGGCAGACCTAGTGATTTTTAGCAAAAAAAAAAAAAAAAAAATACGAGTGCACGGTAGACTTCAATACTATAAGCACCCAACATCAGTTTGTTTATCGCCGTTTGCTTGAGAAGGCGTTTTCGTATTTGACCGGGCCACTCATAATTCGGCAACATCTGCACGGCTCATACGTAGAGACCTGAACAATTCGCTGATTAATTTCGGGACAAGCTGGAATTCAAAACACGTGAGTTTATATAACTTCAGTCATTGGACCACGCGATGTTTGACACCTCCTGGAGAACGTTGGCCCAATCGCCGCCTTCCACTGCGACAGCAGACAACCAATGTGCAGTTGACATCGGCATATTTGTACATAAGACTGTAGAGTTAAGCCTGCAGATCGTTGAACTCGCGAATTCTTCAGGTCTCTACTCATATGTGATCCGTGTGCAGACAGTTAACACGTGTCAAAAAGTAATTCAGCTAATTAAGATACGTAAACGACCCTAAAGTGTTCTGAAAAATAACTTGTCTTAAAATCTTTTCGCAAAATTTCACTACTTCTATTGATTGGCTGCGCAAAGCTACTGAAACAGACCTTGAGCCTGATTGGCTATTTCACATTATGGAATCCTCCCTATTGGTCGGGCTGCCGTTTGGCAAGTTTTAGTGGAGAGATGTGGACGGCTCTTAACGTCGGGGTCTTGAGAGCCGACGAGGGTGAAGTGAGGTTAGTATGGAGCAGCGCCGGAATGCAAGGGCGGGGGGAACGGGAGATCCCGAGAAAACCTGCCGAACAGCGGCATCGTCCTGCGCAATTCCCTTTGTGCGAAAATTTCCCGCCGGGAATCGAACTCTGTTCGCCTTGGTGGGAGGCGAGTAGTCTGGCCACTACAGCTCCGCGGCCCCTCCTAGTAAGTTTGACTCCAGGGACTGATTGGTGAACGGCGTTCCACCATATTGTTGGCCGGTGAAGCCATTTTACTGTTGTGTGTGGCTGGAGTTGGCAACACGCATCACCATTTCACCTTGTGTTTTCTTAAAGTGAACCGTAAAAATGGGTTGGGGGGGGGGTAGTCTTATCTTCCGAGCTCTTCTTGACCATCAATTTATCTTTCGATCAATTTCGCAATCTTGCCATCAATCTGCCGACCTCCCGTAGCGCAGTCGTTTGGTGCGCCGCCGGTCTGCGGTACGGGAGGTTCTGGGTTAGAATCGTAGGTAAGGCATGGGTGTTACTTTAAGTTAGGTCATAAGTTAGTTTGTAAGCTGTCCCCTGATAAGTCTTCACGCATAACACCGGGGGACGTTAATATGCCCTTTCCAATTCCAATTTCCATCAATCTCCCAATCTTTCCATCAATCTTTCGAATAATCTCACAATCTTTCAATCAATCTTTCGTCCAATTCTTCGATACATATCTCAATATTTCCATCAATATTTCCTCCAATATTTCCATCAACATTCCCAAACGATCATATTAGCCTACGAACTAAATGTCCAGACCAAACACTCAGTTCAACCGACCAGACCAACCACATGTCATACATGCCTCAAAAAACACACATAAAAAATTAAAATATCTCGAAATCATACCTCAAAAAAATACCTTCAAAAACATTCCTCATAAATCTTACCTCAAAAACGTACCTCAAAAGCCATACATAAAAAAACAGTTCTAAAAATTATACCTCAAAATCTCTGTACTTTAAATGACCCCAGAAAGATATACTACTCCAAACTAAATCGTTTGTGTAGAAATGTGATGGACACCAGTAGCATATTTCTCCTTTTGGCCATTTAGATGTAAACATTGATTTAGAAGCGCTCTTTCGCATTGTAATGAGGATTATATTCCATTCACGATTACTTCCAACTTTCTTGAAGCCCTGTTAAAGTTCTACTTCCAGAGTATTTTTCCGCCTTATGCAAACAAAGCTTAACCGAGCTAGAAGATTATACCAAAGGGACAACGTACGGCATTCGTACGCGCTCAGTGTAATAATATTTGCATAAGAACTATTTCTTACCAATGTAGTGAGACAGTATCCTTCCACATATTTATTTACTTACATCTGAACTGGGTCAGTATATTTTAATTTTATCACAGTTGTTTTGTTTAATTACGTTTTATTTAATTTGGTTAGAATTGTATCTGTAGGACAACCTCTCTTAATTTTCTTTATAATTTTATTTTCTTAAGTATTACAATTTTAATAGGGTGCAGTTTACACTGAAGAGCCAAAAAACTGGTACACCTGCCTAATATCGTGTAGGGCCCCCGCGAGCACGCAGAAGTGCCGCAAGACGACGTGGCATGGACTCGACTAATGTATGAAGGTATGAAGGAGGCATTGAAATCTGCGCCAATTTGAGAAAGGGTTGCACGTCTGTCACGTTTAATGATTCTCGTCAGTCGTCATTTGTCCCGTTCGTTCACGATCTTTTTCCGGCCGCAGCGATGTCGAAGATTTGATGTTTTACCGGATTCCCGATATTCACGGTACACTCGTGAAATGGTCGTACGCGAACATCCAAATGTTATCGCTACCTCGGAGATGCTATGTCCCATCTCTCGTGCGCCGACTATAACACCACGTTCAAACTCACTGAAATCTTGTTAACCTGCCATTGTGGCAGCAGTAACCGATCTAGCTACCGACCGCATCGCGTTACTCTGATTGGTTCCTTACCTCTGTTATTTGCATACGCACGCATATACCAGTTTTTCTGGCTCTCCAGTGTACGTTCAGTGGCTGAAGTTATTGTAGTTATATTTTCTCTTTGCAGCAGTCTATTTAAAACGTATGTATGTAAGTTTATTTTTGCACCTCAGAGAAATGAACTTTTACTATTTTTGATCTACTTTTGTGATAACAGGATATGACGTTATCTTATATATTTTCCCGGGTCGTAGTCTCCGTGTGTGAACCCCGGACTCTCAAATCAGACATGATGGCAGGCAGTCCGCCGTAATTGTTGTACGGCGATTTCTCAGTAAATAGTTGCCTGGACTGGCCAGCGTGAGCCTAGGAGAGGCGTTGAGAGGCGCCTCGCAGTCCTATCAATGCGCGTGCGCAAACAAGAGTCCTGAGACGCCAGATTGTAGACTTTGAGTGGGTTCTATTCAACCGACGCTGCCGACTCCACTTCGGAAGGATGAGTATTCCTAAAGACTATGCTACCATCTCGTCAACTTACATCAATGAATTTTCCTGTTTCTCATCAATAGTTAAATTATTTCTGGAACTTATTACCATTAATTTTATTTGGAAGTTTTACAGTTTTAATTACCTAGGACTTTCCAGAGGTCTGAGATTTTAATTATAGCATGCACGCTAGCCGAGTTGTAATAATTTCCAGCATCTAAATATGAGACTCTGATAATTTTGTTTTATTGAAGCCAGAAACTCCAGTATCAGTTATGTTGTCACGTAATTTGAAATTTAATATGGGCCACAAAAGAGAGGTGATTGTCAAATTAATTTTAAAATTTTAATTTGCCTGACTCAGTTACAGTACAGATATATCTAATTGCAGCTTGATTTTTATTTAGTTTTATTTTACACAGTATTTTCAATATTTTTTCCGTTTGCAACTACATCAGATTTAATTTTAGTAAATCTAATTTTTCCAGTTAATATGTGTAATGTTAATGTAGTGTCGTCAGCAGTTTGCATACTTTATTGGTTGCATTCATACAAAGCCTATGAATTCTCACGTGTCTAGTGTCATTTCTGGGTGTGTTTCCTGTTTTGAATTATCAAGGGTTCATTGCTTTTATATGTCTTGTTTCCTATTGTTTCTTGGTGTTTAAAAGCAACAAATTTGGAAATTGGTAAATTTTCTTTCCATATACGTATCCTCTTAGGCGTTGCACGTGCGAGTTAATTTTCGGATTGCAAGGAGAAAGGCGCCGGAGTCCGTCAGATACTCTCACACACACATTGCAATAGTTCATCATATTTCCAGGTCCAGTTTTAAATAACACACTTACCCAAATACATTCCTATACAAACCAACTATTCATTTATTTCATTCAATAGACATTGCCAACACACCTGTTTTCTCGCTATTTTTATTCATATTAATTATAAACTAAATATTATAATTTATAGATAAAATATAAGTAAAAGTTCAATTTAACCACAAATAAGTAATTTTTTTTTTGTTTTTAAGTATAAAACTGCATATTCAGGTAACAGCCGTGCATGTAATACATGGGGTGATTTGTCAAAGGTTTTATTCAATAATTGTGAAGATACCGCGACTAGATTATGAGCCACAAAGCCGCCGTAATCGCCTGTTTGGTTGCGACCTTCGCAGCGAGGTGCACGCGATGCGCCAAGGCGACGCTACACTCGCGAGTTTTATATTTTTAGCACGTCCAAAGCCGCGGATATATTTAACTTGGAGTACTCTTTGTTGAATTCGCGGCCCCTGTGCAGCCGCGCACGCAACGGCATCTGTACCGAATTTTTTTTTTTTTTTTTTATATTTTCAGGCGAGGCCTCAAATCCCGCTACTCCGGCGTGAGTTCCTTCACAGTTCTGTGTTCCTCCGGCGTGCATGTTAGTAGCTAAGACGGCTGGAGAACGGGCCGCGTCTCAGGGCAAGCCCTTCACGCCTTAGGTCGAGTTTATTGAGTCTAGAAGGGGCGCGTGCATCGCGGCTATAGCAGGGCTGTCTGGTGCTATGGCCGCAGTTGTAGCGGACACCCCCTGAAGGAAGAAGGGTCTAAATGGAAGGGCAAAGAGAAAGAGGCCTGGAGAAAGTAGGGCAGGTTGTTAGTTAGCGAAGATAGACCTGTGTGGGTTTGGTGCGGGGTGAAATGAAATGAATGCGCTGCTGGGGTGTAACCAGGTTCCCGCTTTGCGACCCTGGTGGGGGTGGGGGACAGAACTGAGCCACCCACCCGACAGATGCCAGTCATCTCTCTGCGACACAGAAAATGGCGTTAGCGTGTCACAGGCATAATAAGAGGGAACTTATAATTAGGGGTAATAATACTATCGCCTTGCCTGCGATCTCGCTTGCAACTGAGTGTAGCGATGTGTGGGTTTAAGTGTGTATGTTAGTGTAGGTGCACCTCCCTCCGCGCAACCCCCACCAGCCGCTGCACAGATATTTATTGGGTGTGCCCATTATAATTTTTCAATTTATTGTGTTATCTTGTAAAAAATATGTTTTTGAATAACATGTCGAAATTCAAACCACAGCATCTATGGACAACAAATCCTAGTAACAAAATTTTTGGTAAAATCGTCTAGTATTCTGAAATTTTAATTGAATTAAGTGAAACATTGCCGCGAGTGCGCACCTTCACATATGTGCGTGCAGGCGCTATCCGCATGACGCTCTCGTGATACGCAACTTGTTGCGCAAGCAGGTACGTAATGTTGCGTTGTCTTGCCTAACTTCAACTTTAATTTAAAAATTCCTGATGACCTTTTCGTGAACTTTGTTACTTGGATTTAGTGTTTATATTAGCCCATAGATGGCTCAAAATCACCAAGGTGGAAAATTTGCTTCGCCAGCAAATAAATCACTAAATTCTTATTTTTTTTGAACAAGTAAACATTAGTAAATACTAACCTTTATTCGTGTTAACTGTACGTCGTAAAATGTACTTAAAAATAAAAAGTATAGAATATTATTTTAAAATATATGTATGGAAAGTCATTCCGAGAACGCGTCCCAAAGTAAGGATCCATAGAAACAGAACTGAGAATTATCATAAAATAAACGATATTTAACAGTTTCCATTATTTGTTAGGGTCAAATTTTATCTAACACCAAATTTTTGTAAGTAATATTAACCGGCTGTTGTGTTTTTCTCCAAATTAATATAAAAGTGGTAAGTACCTTTCAATTCAATATTAACAGAACGTACATCAATAGATCATCATCCCGGAAATGCGTTTGTCAGATTGAAATATTGAAAAAATACCTTTTATAGAACAAATAGTAAAACAATAACCTCAAATATTTTACACAAACCGTGCCAAACCGCGTCTAAAATGGCTGCCGTCAATAAAAGCGCGCGTCTATTTGAAAACGTCATTTCGTGAACGGTCATTTCGGGAACGTTCCCGGACATGATGACCCGTTCTCGAAATGATGATGGCATTCCCGGGATGACTATTTCGTCCCAAAGCGATATCTGCTATTGCAAATTCTGAATAGATTTACTTTTTTTGTTGTGTTTACGTAATTTTCAATAAAATATGAAGCTTTTTTTTTTTTTTATAGCAATATGGAGTCTAACGAGGCTGAAAAAAACAAGAAAAGACCTAAAAAGCAACTTAAAAAAGATGGCTTAGCTTATTTACGCCAAAGAGAAAAAGCCAATGCTAGAAAAAGAAAGTTTTTAGATAAGATGACTGCTGAACAGAGAGACATTAAAAGGGCTAAGGACAGAGCATACTATGAGAAGAAAAAAGCACAAAAGAAAGTAAAAAACATAGCTGAGATGACAGAGCGGGAGAAGCGAAAGCAGAGAAAAGATTGGAAAAAAGCATCAAAAAAGTACAGAAAAAAGAAGAAGGCATTAGCAAATATAGTAATCGATACGCCGCCACATTCAGATGATGATTCAGCCGCAAACCCTTCAACGGGAAGACAAGTGGGAAGAAAAATTGTACGGAAAGATAGAGCCAAAGCATACCGTAAAATACTAAAACAGGATCAAACTATAGTTCTATTGAAACGCAAAATGGAGTCATTGAAAAAAAAACTACAAAGAAGAGATAAAAAAAGAGAACCTTTACGTACAACACCTAACAGCAAAGTTAATGCTTTAATAAAAGACATTCAAGTACCTCCTGAAGTACGCAAAAAACTTTTGTTTAGCGAAGTATTGACCAAGCAACTGCAAGAAAAGGCTGATACTTTACAAAAAAATTCCAAAGAGAGAGAAGTTTTCCAAAAATGTATTAGTGGAAATGTCTTGAGGAAATACAAAATGCTCCACATGGCGAAGAAGTTTTTACCAAAGGAGAAGAACAATAAATCAATTTTGAAATCTGATGCGAAAGTTCGCGAGATTGTTTTAACACCAGAAGTTCGTCGAAAGGTCATAAAGTTCTTCGAAAGAGATGACGTCAGTAGGATGTGCCCAGCTAAGAGAGATTTTGTAAAAATGAAAGGTATTAAGAAACAAAAGCGCATTCTTCTATCCACAGTAAAAGCACTGACACCAAAATTTGTCGCAGAAACTGGGTTAAATTTACCGTATGTGACAATACTCAGAGCAAAACCGTTTTGGGTGGTAGCTCCAAAACTAAGAGACCGAGAAACTTGTTTGTGTGTCAAACATGAAAATTTCGAATTGAAACTCAATAAATTGATAAGCTTACAACACCTTAATCACGGGAGTACAGATAGTTTCATTGAAGACTATAGTTGCGATGTAACTTCTTATGACTGCATGAATAGTTTGTGTGAAAAATGCAATAATCTGACGCTGGAGTCAGGTAACAATGCAGATTCTTTGACATATTTTCAATGGAAGTCCGTTAATGAAGATAAAATTATAAAAGGCGAGCTCAAGAAATTCAAGATCACAAAAAAGGTTGCTATTTCGAGTACAGTCAAAGAATTAAAATTGGCTTTAGCTGAAGACATACCAGTAATAAAAAAACATCTCTATGGCATTTATAGTTACAACAAATTGAAAAAGGAGCTGAAAGAAAACTTAACTGAAAAAGATATTATGATACAGATAGACTTCTCAGAGAACTACACCACAAAGTACGCGAATGAAATTCAATCCACACATTTTGCTAAAAATCAACTATCTATTCATACAGGCGTATATTATTCTCGAAACATTGACAATGCTTTGCAATCAAGATCATTTGCTACAGTAAGCGATAATTTGGATCACCAAGCCCATGCAGTGTGGGCTCATATGAAACCGATCTTAACGACAATTTTGGAAAACAAAGATGTTGACACCCTCCATATCTACTCTGATGGTCCAACATCGCAATACCGCAACCGTACGAATATAAATCTTTGGCTACAAACATTGATTAATGATTTCAAACAAATAAATAAAGCTACTTGGACATACAGTGAACCTGGACATGGAAAAGGACCCATGGACGGCGTAGGTGGCTATCTTAAAAGGACTGCCGACAGTCATGTGTTAATGGGAAAGGACATTAAAACAGCCTCGGACTTTGCTAATTTGTTCACAGAGTGTGCTATACAAGTAAAAGTGATTCCTGATGACGACATCACTAGGGCAAAAACCATCGTTCCAAAAACTTTGGATGCCATACCAGGTATCATGAATATCACAAAAATAACCTGGCGAAGAGGGCCAGAAGTGTCAATACAACTATATCAACACGAACGTTTTCACAAGGAGTTGAAACTGTCGACGTTTTCTAGTAATTTAAACGTGAACTCATTCGAACCCATGGATGTTTGTATGCCTTCGACAGAAACGTCTTATCCGGAAGAGCCCATGGATACAAGCGATTTGGAAAACCTGCTGAAATTTAAGAAGAAACATAGCATTTATAAAACCATTTATGACTCATCTTCATCAGATGAGGAAGATTTAATGGCAATTTCTATTCGTCAGCAGACTGAGCAAAAGTTAAACACAGTGTTGAAGCTGGTACATCTTACGGCCAAGACAAAGAAAACTTACATCCTAATATAATAACCCCTGGGACATTTTTATTAATTAAAGTACCTACTCAAAAGACAAATATACATTACAGATATGTTGCCACCTGTCAGACTTTTGTTGATAAAGATGACGGGGAAATACTAGTAACATTCTTGAGATCTGTGCGTAATAGCGCCAGAAAATTCAAACTAGAATTAAATGACGTGTCCTATATTGCCTTTGAACAAATAATTAGTGTTATTCCTACACCATTACTGAAAAAAGAACAGCATCGAGAGTATTATTACTTCGATTCTGATGTTGATATTTTCGAAAAATTCTAACATTTACTATTTTTTAATGAATCTTATGCATAAGCAAACTTGTTTTTGTTTCAGAATTTAATTAAGATTTTATTGTAATACTGTTATTTTTTATGAGTGATTATTAACAATAACGTACCTTGATACTCATGATTGTTAGAGTTGAGTTTGGCATAGCCAACATAATAATTTAATGAAAGGAGAATGAGAACTGATTAAAACTAAGTAAAGTTAATTTTATCTTAAGTACAAAACTTATACCAAATAAATAAATATTCATAATTTTGGAAACTACTAGTTCATTATTTGAATATACCCTTATTTTACCTATATCATCATTCAGGGAACATACCGTGTCATTCCGTGAACACCTGATCATTTCCGGGAACGCCACTAAAATTATGAATAACACATACAATTTTAGATATTTTCATTAAAAAAGAATATAATTGTATTAAAAAGTTTAATGCTGTATACTTAAAGTAATTTTAATTATTTAAGTTACCGATATTTTTATATAAGGGGAATTTTGTACATAAAAATAGTAACTTATCCCCATTTGTGAGGGAATTTTTCTTCAAAACGTTTTTGTATGTAATATTCCACGTGTTTTTTTAATTAATATTAATAACTATATACCTACGCTGTTTTATAAGGTAAACAATTTAATTTATGGTTTTGGTTTTATATTTCATTGACTTTACAAGAACGTTCCCGAAATGACCGTTTTTCGCGATAGGTCTCTTTAAAAACAATATTACAAAAAAAGTTCCTAATTCTGTGCTTGCCCTATTTCAATATTTTATATACACAAGTTTAGTAAAGATATAAGCTCATTTTCATAATCATAGCTTCTAAGTATTTTCATCATAAAACCAAACTTGAAATTTGTCACCTTGGTGATTTTGAGCCAGATGCTGTGGTTTTGATTTATACATGCTATTCAAAAATTTTCTGTGTGTGTGTGTGTGTGTATATATATATATATATATATAAACAAACATATATGTCGATAAATAAAATACGTGTAAAAACATTAATATGTTCGTAAACTGAGCTCTTTTGAAATAAACCTTTGAAAAATTGCATTGCCTCAATATGCTGTTCACGGTAAAGTGAGCACTTTTGATATTCCACCGCACTCGGAAGATAACGTGTAAGGCTAAAATAAAATATATCAATTGACTATTATTCCAAATGAGAGGGTTTTCAAAAGTGCTCACTCTACCGTGAGTAACCTACAGTATACTGCACGTACTATTTTAACGTACACACTCAGTGGCATGTGAACATTGAAGATTGTAACGAAGGAAGGAAAGTAGTCGCAATGTTGAATCAAAACTTTTAGTTAAACATTTGCGAATACCGAAACGATTCTTTCGCTTTACCTATTTTAATACATTAAAGTGTAAAAATTGACGTATCTGAAAAATATTTACTTTTTAACATTATTTCACAGTTACACTTGACCGACGTATGAATAAAGTGATCAGACCCACGACAAGGTTGATTTTACGTGTGGTGGAAGAATACACAATGAGCTTGCAAGCAGGTCCCCAGCAGGGCTTTCAAAGGTGCTCATTTTACCGTGAAATGACTATACTATCACGTGAGTATACTTCGTTCACACTTGAGGGGGCAGTTTTTAGTCATGTCGGAGAGCTCGGAAATAGTGTTTGTAATGACCGCGGGTGTGTTGAAGGTGGTATTTGTACCTCGTCTCAAGTGTATTTTCTTTTCGTAGATAAGTACATACGATGCACAACGTGTTTCAAACACTTTGTAAAACACTTCAACGTCCAGGTACAAAGCTATCTTAAGGCGCCCGTCTAAATGGAACTTTTTCCCACGTTTAGGCCGAGAAGCGCGGTAGCGATAAGGGCGACACTGTCACGCGCATCAAGTACGCCATCGCCGCTAAGCGCAAGGCTCTGAACTGACGTGCAGTGTTATCGTCGTGCTGCGTGTACCAATGGGNTCGTCGTGCTGCGTGTACCTATGGGACTTTCAGCGGTGACCATATTATTTTATTAGTGGGAAGTCTTTAGGAAGGTTCAATGCAGACCCCTATAGTAGTTTTGTATGTATCTGATGCGTGCATTTTGAGCTACAGCGCCTTGGAATGGCCGTTTTTAGTGGTTTTGGAGTACTCTGAATTGATGTTACTAACGTACGTGATATTTTGAAAGTACTTAACAGCTCTCGTCTGAAATGTGTGTTCTTTTCGTAGATCAGCACGTTGGACGCACGCTTAATAGTTTCGTTGAAAAACGTGTATTTCGAACACTCTGCAACGCAGTTCAAGCGCCAGGTAGACGGGCGCCTTAATATTTCTCTAATATTTTTTTTATGGATAGGGAAATAATTAGATAGGAGCAATGATATAGGATTGAAGAAAAGTTAACGTTGATTAGAGGTGGGGTCACGAAGTATCAACCTGTTACTTTGTATCTGATACATATTTGTAACAAGTACTGTAAACGAGTGCATTGCCGGAGTATCAAATTATACATTTAGCAACAGTTTAACATTCGCCAGTGTGTTGCGTCTGCTGTGGGCTTTCGATAAAATTCGATTTCTTAATTTCAGATTAGGTAATTGCACAGTAGGGTGTTTCCGTTTAAAAAGAATAAAATAAAAGAGTGTAATTGATAAATTATTTTTCGTTCCACCGATTTACAAAGCAAGTTGTTTATGTTCTGAGAAAGTAATCCCCCACAAATGAAGGTTTTTTTTTTCCTTCTCCTGTTCTTATACATTCTTTATTTCATTTTAACAGATACCGCACAGTAACCCAACCCAAAACACGTACTTGATATAGTCCATCAACGGGTACCTCCAACTGTTCTGAAGCCCTACTAAAGTTCTACTTCCAAGCTATTCCTCCGCCTCACGCAAACAAAGCTTAACCGAGTCTGACAACTCACCGCATTCGTGTGCACTCAGTTTAATAATATTTTTGGTGACAACTATTTCTTACCAGGCATTACCAACACACTTATTTTCTCCCTGTATTTATTCGTGTTGATTATAAATTAGATATTATTAATTTATAGATTAAATATAAGGAAAAGTTCAATTTAACAAAAAATAAGATACCTATTTATCAGAAGTATGAAACGCTTGTGATACATGATATGTTTAGGAAACAACCGAACATTTTATGCATGATGTGATTTTTCAAAGGTTTGATTCAAAAAGTGCGAAGAAACCGCGAATAGTCTATAACACACGTACTTGATAACACGCACGTACAAGGTTACACGAGAGACTGGCGAATAATAGCGACGTACTCGAGAATTCCTGTATATGTTGCCGAAAGCATTTATTTATTCGTGTTTTTTAAAATGGCGAAGTAAAGACATGTATCCTTCTCTTACGTTACTTTATATCATAATCACATAACACTGACTAACAACAAATCAATGGATTGATTAATGCAACAGTAAAAAAAAAAATTACATTGTTAACAATGCGTATAAAAATATCAGCTCATAAGCTCAGATAAGCTAGAAATAAAATATACGTTCTACCTACATACAAATTACATAAAGTTAAAAATGAATGAAACTAGTATTAATGACAGGCGACAAACACAGCATTGCAATTTATATGAAAGTAATAACTAATATAAACCTTATAAGAAGTCTACAAAATTATTAAATACAAATTAAAAATTAATGAAACTGGCATTAATTATAGGCGAAAATACAGCGTTAACATTTAATATGAGATTAATAACTAATATAACTTTATAAGGATAATACAATGTTATTAAATAGAAGCATAGGACACTATAAAAACAAGAAAAAAAAGTAAATATCTACTACTAACAATAATTTGACTAACAATATTTGACAATAAAGTTTGAAGACAAAATACGATCATCAAATTTTTCATTCCAACAAATTTTATCAAATAATGTTGAATGTTTTTTGAAAATGTGTCACACTGGCAAATTTGAATTATTATTTTTAAATGATTTTCATAGTGAGATATTGCTTTTATTTTTCCATGCAGTCCTTTACAAGAAGAAATGTAAGGAATGTTGAAATTTATTTTCGCTTCTTTATTAAATTAAAATTTTCTTTATCAGAGGGGTTTCCTGCACAATGTAATTTGATGCCTCTGAGTTCGTAATATTATGTGAAATATTCACTTAAAATAGCATTCACGCCCAGGCAGCTTCTATATTAATCAATTCTCTTCATAACTTCTTCGTTTTCAGCAATTGTTCGTTATTTTAAAAAAGTTTTGACGTCCATTTTTGCCGTGCACGATTCCGATTAACTGAGGCCGTCAAACATCAAAAAAAATTTTAGAACCGGTCCAATCTTCAGATGTTTGATGGAAACTGAAGCCATCCAACTTTCTCACCAAATATGGCGGCGTTTATGGCGTTTCGATGACGTCATAACCGTCCAGCTTTATTTGACCAGACTTATCGGAAGCAGTTTGACGGAGAAAATTTGGCAGTGTCGACATGGGCTTGATATGTTTACAAACGCCACGTTCGAAAGACTTCGCATCAGATACAACGGTGTATCCCTGTCAGTTTGGAGCAGGTACATAACATAGCTGTAACGACCCATCACAAGCGTAGAACAGTAATTTGTTTGTAGTGGGCGTAAAGGGCGGGTTTTTCACCCCTGCGACACCCCTCATGAGACTTGCCACTTAGCGCCCCCACGTCGAGTCTCGGTCGAAGCGGCGTCGTCAAAGGCTGGTTCAGTCGCACTTAAAGTGGACAATGGCGCTCCGGTGGGACTTGTGTTGTGTAGTAGAGGAGGGGGGAGCCCGGGGATGAGTTTATGGGTCTCCTCGTTGTTTGGTTTTCGAGCTTGGTGGGCGGGGGTCCCAGGAGAAAGACAGCATTCCCTCACGACTCCTCACACAGGGGACATCTCTCCTCTGAAGGTGTGAAACGCCATGGGCTCTCCCCCGGCGGGCTAGCGCAGGAGCCGGTGGGAGAT
>NQII01000231.1:133571-167126 GCA_002778355.1 Clitarchus hookeri
GGGAAAGCCTGCTTTAGCGAGATTGATGGCCTGGGCATTCCCCAGCCACCCAGGTGCAGGCTGACACCCCCACCCGCAAAGTACTACGCCCCTTCAGCCGGTCATCTTCCTTGTTCTCCCTGACCGGTAGCAACTCGCGCACAGAAACCAGATGACAGATGTTTCTTCCACTTCACTTCCAACACTAGGGCCGTGTTCCAATTCGTCTAGAGTTTCGTTAATCGCAATTTGTATTCAGCATTTTGTAAGGTTTAGTCGAAACACCACGACATTAAACTGTCTAGCACGCAATGCTGCTATTATTTTGAGTTTATTATTCCAAAATTAAAAGTACTCGAAGTCTTAAACTAAACAGTTAATTATTCCCGAAAGTTTTTCGAGGACCGTTTGAATACTAGAATTAACAAAATGAAACCAGTATGATGTAAAATTATTACTTAACAAAAGTTTTGTCGTGGGAAAATACTTATTTCAAGAATATTTCTGCAACTTGCTTTGTGAAATAAATATTGTGAGTACAATAGACACTTGTTTAATCCAATAACCTCGTATATGTGTATTTAAACGTTTCAAACAGGCAAAAATAAAATGGTGGCAGTTTGGTAATTCGTATTTTGTAATTTGTCAGCTTCAAATCTGACGAAACTCAAAACGCAAATCACAAAAAATACGTCGTAGATTTTGTTGACAAAACGGGTCACGTGACCACAGTGATGTTAGACGTACCATTTTCATGGTACTTGTACCATCATTAAAATTTTGTGTGCTATGTACCATGACGAGGTCGTCACGGTACACAAATGTGCCATAATCTGACTACAGTAAATATATGCAGCTAATGACTAAAGAATAATAAAATATGATCGGGTTGGAAGGGCTGGGTTTAAGTCGAAAGCCGAACCCCAATGATTTATCTGCGAATTACAGTTTGTATTTCATTTGTATTTGATATCAGCAGTGCGACGTGCAAACAAGTGTTGTTGAATGAAAATAAAACAAACGTAAAATTGTGATTTTACGTATTTGTCAGAAATGTGCCGTAATTTTGTGCCAGTGTACCATTATTTCGAATGACCCGTACCATGACAGAGCACTGGCGATCTAACATCCCAGCGTGACCATTTTGTTAACAAGAAGTACCAATTATAACACGGCCTAGGTTTTTATTCGCGTGGTACGCTATTTCTGCTATCTGAGAGCAAGTGATATTTTTCAGGAGTATCGAAGAAGCAGAAATAGCAGTTGCTCTCAGTGGAAGGGCACGAACGACACACAAACAGGAAGCTAGCATGTCGGAAATAAATACACCGAGAGAAAGGACAACAAAATATTCGTTTGCATGCCTATAGGGTCAAAAATTTATATTTTGTTGCCCCAACAACATATTTTTTTGCGAAAACAAAACTTGAAAAGCAACAAAATTACTTTTGTTCGTCTAACAAAATAAATACATGTCAGAATGAACAAAACCTCTGTTTTGAGCCAAGATAAATTAGACCGCCAGGCAAATATTTTGTTGAATCAACTGTTTGTGTTTGTTTCGCCACTCATTTGACCACTTGCGTTGGAAAATACAGCTCGAGTGTTTGTTCGCATTTTTTTTGTGATGATTTTAATATAAACCGTATTTGTCGGTGCATTTACTGTTGCTTAATAACGGAATAAACTTCCTAATAAAATAAGTTAAAGATAAAACTCAAAAGTGATGCTGTAAAACTTGAAATGTTTATTTGCGTACGTTGTCTGGTATTTGAAATGCATTTATTTAAGAACGTTTCAGCTTCATGAGTAGTGAGTGACTTCAGCTGAAGTTGCAAAGGCGTGCTGCTCGAGCGCAGGTGATCTAGGTTCGAATCCCGCCTGGTTTACAATTTTTCTCATGTTAAACGAAACTTTTCACTGCACGTAGAGCCGAACAAGTATTCGGTTCCGCGAACTAAATCTTTGTCTGAGGCAACCAAATAAGAGAACCGAAATAATTTTGGTGCCAACAACGAAATATTCCATTGCCCCTATACAGTCAAATAATTTGGTTGCTCCGAACAAAATTTGTTTGATTCAAAAAAACTTTTCCTCAGTGTAGATAATTAAATTTTACTAAGAAAACTGTTTTAAATATTAATGCCTCTGTGTGGTTTACGTGCGTGAAAATATTCTTGCTACTCAGGACAACTTAGGATTAAGTTCGTAGGTTTCATTTCTGTCATGCTCGGGTATGACGGTCACCTACGGGTCCCAGCTGGAAAGACCGTCACTCGGAGGGTGTCGCCTTGCCCTGGGTGCACTCCCCACACGCCATTATTTATTCGTGTTTACTCTTGTTTGAAATGGGAAAATGTAAGAAAAAACGGTCCTAACTTCGCCATTAAAAAAAACTACAATAACACTTACTTTCGAGGATAAATGTAACTTTATTACTTTCATTACTAAGTGCATATCCCTGAGCGCTTCTTACAGGATACCCAAGCAACTTATCGTCACCAATCTGCGTTACCACTCCCAACACTCTTCCACTTTTGTAATTTTAATTTTGTTTTTTTTTTTTGTCTTGCTTGTTCTGCTATTTCTTCTGTAACTCAGGGAGCAAACGCAGAATAACTGCTTTTTTTATAGCATAAATAGCAACTGCCAAATGGCACTGCCGCCCGAACAGCATTCAGAAATAGTGCTTCAGGTAACCCGAACATGAACTAGCAGTGAAATAGCAGAAACAGTGCTAAACTAGCATAATAGCGAACCACGCAAGCATTCCTTATAGTAACGTGGTCAAATGTTTTAATTCATGAAGCAGGACACTTGTCATAAGAAATGCGATTTGTAATCAAACGAACGTGGATAACTTCCAGACATGGCAGTACTGCAAATACAAGATAACACAATAAATTGAAAAATTTGTAATGGGCACACCCAATAAATATCTGGGCGTGAATAAAAATGATTATTATAATTTAATTGTAAGTTAAAAAACACTAGCGGAACATTTTGTTTATATTTGTATTTCTTTGAAATATATGTTTTTATTAGAATGATTTGCACACAGCAAAGCGTTATTTCATAAAATAAGTTCGTGAAATTCACTGCGTGCGTAATTAATATAAATTTTCATTGTTGTTCACGTGTAAAAAGCACGACTTTTCGTAAGATACTTGGCTAAAGGACATTTCATGACTTTATTTGGCCTTTCACACATTGCACGACAAGGCTTTAACAAAGGACTGTCCTGCGAGAAGCAGGATGTCTCGGTCGCCTTAGACTGTAGTCTGTTCGCGGTAAACTGAGCACTTCGCAAGGCCATCCCAGCAAGCATTTCATTATAGCTTCAAAATTTAACTTTTGAGAAAAATACATACTTTTTTTACGGGACAACTACTTAACAATTAAAAAATTACAAGAATTTACTTGTGAAATCCTACCAACATAATAATAATTATTATAAGTCGTCTTTATTAATGGTACTGTTAAAGTGTTAATCACTTTTTTTACACAGTACCGTAGAATTTAAACATACAATACATATTAGCTCAGCAATACAAATTATAACTAGACAATGATATGATTTACAATAAGAATGCACGTATTTACCGGAGAGATAAAAAAGAAAAATATATATCAAATACCCAAATAACACACTTTAGATCCGAATCAGTGATATCAATCAGTGAAATAACATTCACTGAAAGTCAGTTGATAAGCTACTGCTGACCGGTGAGTCAAACAAATTGACTGGGAACAAGTGACCTATAGCAGTGGGATTCTTGTCATTCGGTGGAAATCGCAAATAAATCAGTGAAGTTCAGCCACTATATTAATAAGTTATCTTGGCAGTGATTATCAGTTGCTCAATTTTCACGGTTTTCACTGATTTGGCTCAGTTATCACTATTTCAAGTTTATAGTGCGCATGAAAAGAAAATAACAGACCTTGCTCAATTTAATGGTTACAAAAAAAAAGGGGGGGGGGATTTCTTAAGTCGTGAATTAAAAAAACATATATAACCTATGGAGATACGAACCGTATCGCAGCTGTGAAAGTAAGCAAGTCCTAACTCTTATATTGGGATTTTTTTTTAATGTTTGATTTCCCGATACTTGTTGTGACAGCCGGTACCATAAGCGTGGTGCGGCCACAGTGAAATATTTAGAAAATAATTTAGTTTCGTGTAGTAATTCGAAGCATGTTGCAGTATTTAGATTTAGAATTCATGTAATATCTGACAAATGATGTGAGTTGATAGTGTAGGGGTGTGAAGTGAAGAAATTTGGGCGGCTCTTAACATCTGGGTCTTGAGATACGATGAGCGTGAAGTGAGGTGAGTATGGAGCAACGCCGGAATGCAAGGGCGCGGGAAACGGGAGATCCCCGAGAAAACCCGTTGACCAACGGCATCGTCGGGCACGATTCCCACATGCGAAAATCCGGGTGCCGTCCCCGCCTTGGTAGGAGGCGAGTGGTCTAACCACTACACCCCTCGCGGCCCTGGTGTAGTCTAGTCTGCCATGAAATTATAACGCCGGTTTATGCAAGTGTGTAGTTATAACGACAGACATAGTTGAGCCTATGACAAGAGTTTATATTAACCCATTGCGCAGAAACGAACTAGGCAATTATGAAAGGTAAGTGTGTCAGCAGCAGTTTTTATTTACAGACCTGAAATATTTGCCGATTCATTGATACAAGTTAGAATTCAAATACTCTTACCTTTTATGTTATTTTTCAACTTGTCCTTGCGATGTCTGGTACATTCTGGAGAACCCTCGGCTTGATTGGTTGCGCGAGTCTCTGGCACGATCCTCGTGTCTGGAATGGCATATGCGCGCTGCGAAAGAGTCCCTATTGGCTGGGATAGCCAACGGCTGGCAGGTAAATTCACTAGGCGCTGATTGGCGCACGGAGTTTCCAATTGTCGATGATTGGTGACGCTATTTTGCTGGCACGTGCGGCTGGAGTTAGCGGCAGAAGGGGCCGTTTCACTTCTGTATTCCGTTGTATTCTACGTTCAATGCGCATACATAAAGAAGTATATAGACTTTTAACCCACTTAGCCTTTAGGCTTTCCGGGTCTCCTTTTTTACTACCATCCGTTTCTATTGTTTAATTACTCAAGATCTTAGTTATTTATTATCATATAATTAATTTTTCAGCTAAATCACACTGCCAAGGCAACGCTTACATTTTATATAAAATTCCATATTTGAAATATTTACTTCACGACACATTAAAAGACTTATATTATCAATTAAGCCAGTAAAATTGTTAAAATCGTTCAAAGTTAAAATTTGTTTAATTACTTGGGAATCTCCAGACAGGAGGAGCGGTGACAATTCGCCTGGCTTAGCCAGTTTCCACGGGGAGGCTGTCGCCCAGACCTTGCTCCTCCTGTGTTTTATTTTACAATTTATAATATCAGTTATTATAATACATTATTAAAATACTAAAACATAAACATATGAGATGTGAGACACAAGATCACCATTTGCTATTTCCCACAAAAACAAGGTTTTCGCTGTTCCCTGGCAGCCTTGCCAGTATGCGTGGCGCTACCGGGGCCCTTGCCCAGTAAACTGGGCGCCCCCCTGGCCACGCCTATCAGGGCCATCAGCTACTAGCCTTGTCCCCCCAATTTAACAATCCTAACCTATTCTCTCAAATCATCATTCATGGTTTTAATTATAATGTAAATATTTTCAACAAAACTTTCTATTTCTTTATTTCAATGCGCCTACAGCTGCTTTAATTGTGAATGTCTGTGTTCCGTCAGTAAAATGGCGTCACCGACCAGCGGCGTACTGGCGACTTACTCGCCATGGCGGCCTTCCAACACGTTACTCTACGAGTAACTTTTCTCTCTGGCTGTCCCAAAATACTTTGAGTAACTGTTTTACTCGCTATCGGCAGTGTCTCCAAAACTGCAGAGTAGTTGCTCTGAGCATCTTGCAAGAGTAAAACTTTTACACGCACTATTTCAGCGAGTAACGAGGGGCAAACTGAAAATGGCGGGAAAGTTAAGTAGAACTAAACAATTTGAAAGGAAACGTGGACTTTCTTTTCACATACACACACGGGAAAATTACAAATTACGAGTGATAAAATTTGTATTTTTGTTTAGTAGTTATCTTTTATAAAGGATATATGTTTATACGTATTGTTAATTTATAGCAAGTAAAGATGTTTATGTACATAACTGATATTTTGAAATACAAATAATTTGGGGAAAGAGACAAATGTTAATTTGGAATTTACATTGGTTGCTTAATCAGTACATGTTTGTAAACACAAAATGCTATTTACATGATGCTCGTTCCTAAACCATGTTTACTTTCGCTTTCCTCGGCTGTTACTCTCTTTTACTTTACTATACTCCCGGAGTAACATTTTGGAACGCCGCCCAGCTGGCAACCCAGCCAATAGGGAACCTTCCGCACCACGCAGTAGCCAATCATACACAAGGCCAACTTTCCAGAGCCTCGCAACTCCAGTTCTGTGTGGGGCCGCGGTGGTGTAGTGGTCAGACTGCTCGCCTCCCACCTAGGCGAACCGGGCTCGATTCCCGGAGGGGTCATTCCCGTATTTTCTCGCGTGGGATTCGTGCCGGGTGATGCCGCTGGTCGGCAGATTTTTTTTTTTTCAGGGATCTCCGTTTCCCCCCGCCCTTGCATTCCGGCGCTGCTCCATTCTCACCTTGCATCTTCCTCGTTGGCTCTCAAGACCTCGTTGATAAGTGTACATGGCCGCTCGATATCCCCCCCCCCAACCCCCCGCTTTCGAGGCACAGTGATAGGGGCGACAATAACTCGCGCGACCAGCGACCATTCGCCCCTACGCGCAAGGCGCTGAACCTGCGTGCAGTGCGTACGCTGTTACGCTTTCCTCTGAAAATGAGATCTCTAACAGTGGAATTTTATTACACGTGTATGAAAGCCCGTAAACTACGACTTCACAGTTTTATTTTTCTCCTCCGTATTAAGGAAACTGCTTAGGAAATCTCTAAAAATGCGATTTCTGACAATTTTCACGATTTTCTTCTGTTAGTTAAAATAGGCTTAATATTGTAAAAACAAAACTCTACAAGCTTAGATAATTGTTTTTTTTTTTATCTTTTTTGGAGAAAAAAAAGTATTCACAGGACGTTTATTTGCTGAGATAAGCGTAAACGCGCAAACAACGAAAACACAGGAAATATGTCTCCGGACTACTAACTCTTAACCACCGTCCATTCTCCATGTCCATCCTCGAGAATATGTTGCATGTGAAGGATATTTATGGTTGGCGCAGTACCGAGCGAGGAGTCAGTGGTCTTGTGTTTTGAGCTTCTTCCTCCAGAGTAATCTGATTGGTTGAAGTTTCTGCGTCTCCAATTTTGAATGGTTAATGCTGACATCAACGAGCACTCAGGACGTTGTTTGCTGGTTGCGAGAAGCGCTCTCGACACAAGTACAGTGCACGTTATAAAAGCTAACGATTGCAACACTTGGGCTCGGGAATTAATTCGGGACTTGAAGGGTAAACACGTTCAGTCGCCGTGAACATGTTGCACGTGAAGGATATTTATGGCCAGTTCTGCAAACAGCGAGGAATCATTACCCAATACCTTGAGAGTCTTCTCGACAGGTAATCTGATTGGTGAAAGTTACCACAACCCTCGTTTGTGAGTGGCTGATGGTAACGTCTTTGGGCGTGCAGCACGCTGATCACAGGTTACGAGTACAGTGCATATCAAAATTTTACACAATTGCAACACCTTGGCCATAAAATTAGTTCGTGGCCGAACGGGTTGATTCATGATTGAAAGGGTTAAGAGCCGTCCAAAACTCTCCACTCCAGTTCTGTGCACTTGTCTATTCTGTGGCCGTGTTGCGCGCGTCGCGTAAGGATCAATTAGAGGACAGCGACCGACCGTTGGCGGCCATCGCGTGACGGGAAAATCTGACCTCGGCTCCTCAAGGTCGCCGTGGACTGTTTCCTTTATTTTTCGAAGCACCTTGTCCACCCGGAGATTAACGCGAACACGACATGATGGCTGTAGGCGCTTGCGACCCACCGCATATCGATTAACTTTGCCCACGCCCGTGCGCCAATTTTCAATTACGTTCCTACCAGCTTTCCAACAGGGAGACCGTAGAGGTACGTAAGTGAATTTCCTAAATTCGTTTGGCAGCTGCATATAATTCTAAATCCTCCGCATACTCGGACCAACATGGTTTTCTCATTAACTGCTTACATGGTGAGATGCTTAAAGGAATAATCAAAATTTAAACATGAGTACGCGAGACGAAATGGCGTGACGGGTGATTAGATGTGCTCGTGTAGTCTATTTGCGATTTCTTCACACTTCCTGAATCAAACCTTTGAAAAATCACCCCAAGTATGACGAGCTTGGTTGATTTCTAAACATGTAACTCATCCCGAGCATTTTATATTTCTGTTAACATACTCTTTTCGTATTTTCAGTTAAATTAATTTTTTTACTTATATATTATTTATAAATTATGTTAATTGATTTATAACTAATATAAATAAAATAACGAAAGAAAAAAAAGAGGTGTGTTGGTAATGCCTAGTAAGATATAGTTCTAATGCAAAATATTATTAATTCAAGTGCGCATGCATTCAGTGCGATGTCCTTTTGATGTAATTTTCTAGACTTAAGCCCGTATGCCTCGATAGAATTTTCCGTACAGACCCGGGCGAAAGCTTCCACGAGACCTGCCACACGAGCCTGCATGCAAGCAGTTATGGAGGGTTCTTTGGAACAACCTGTCCAACGACACTTGTTGCCGGGCAAGTAAAGACGAGTGCATTTTCTATGATCTACTTCTGCAACTGTGGTTCAGGAGCATTATGTGTTCATGCATAGAGTTTTGTTGATATAACTGCTACTTTCATGTTAAATAAATACGAATGCTCGCCTTAATTTTCACACAATAGACTTAGTAGACATTTTCACGATTTTTGATTTACTATTTATTCTTGTTTAATAATCCTTATGTTCTTTCTAAAAATAAAATAAACCAAATGACTACCACCATTTCTCTCATTGGCTAAAATTTCAACCTTGTAGAGAAACCTTCTATCGAACGTCGCACACGACCAATTACGAAAACGTCCATGAAAACGGACAGCAGTTGGCAAAATCCTCCATAGAACCATCCATACAAGCGGCCAAGGAGACTTGCATGGAATCGTGCGAGCAATCTTCCATCGTGGCATATTGCGCTTTAGCTAAGCTTTGTTTTCATGAGGCGGAGTAATATCCTGGAAGTAGAACTTTAGCAGGACCTCAGACAAGTTGGAGGTAAGCGTGAATGGACTAAACCCGTTCTCTGGCTGGCAGCGCGAGGCTCTGGGAACGGGCCTTGTGTCTGATTGGCTACAGCGTGCTCCGAATTTACTACATCAGTATATACTTATATAGTGGGAAAGCGTAAATAGTATAAAGTTTTGTCCTATACATTTCCTTAAGCCCATTTCACATTTTTCAAATTTTCTCCGTCATAGCTGCTTCCAATAGGTTTGGTCAAATAAAGTTGGACAGTTGCAACGTCACCGAAAAGTCATAAACACCACCATATTTGTCTGGAAAAGTTATATGGCTCCAGTTTCCAGCAAACATTTGAATATTGGACCGGTTCTAAATTTTTTTTAAATGTTTGATGAGTACAGCAAATTAGAATCTTGCTTGACAATAACGGAAGTTTCCGACGTCACGAAACTTTAAAATTGCGAACAATTTCTGAAAACAAAGGAAGGTTATAAAAGTCAATCAATTTACACAGAAGCTGTCTGAGTATGAATGATATTTTAAGTGAATATTGTGCAGAATATTAAGAACACGGAAAGATAGTATAACAGTGCTTGTTAGTGCTATTATTGATGCCTAAGGGCACTGCCTACCGGCAGGCAGTTACTAAATTTAAATAGGAAGCCCCATGTTAAAAACATTTCGCCTCAGTGGGTTACTTTTAAAGATAGGCGTTTCAAACAAAATGTATTCTTCACAAATTTATTAGGAGAAGATCCCTACGAACATATATTTTCAATATGGATAGGCAGTATGTATTTTTTTGTAAAACGTACATTTTAAAAATTTCTTGCAAACAGACTATACATGTTATGGAAACATCTCCGATGTAGGGAACTTCTCCTTAAAAATNAGAACACGGAAAGATAGTATAACAGTGCTTGTTAGTGCTATTATTGATGCCTAAGGGCACTGCCTACCGGCAGGCTGTTACTAAATTTAAATAGGAAATCCCATGTTAAGGACATTTCGCCTCAGTGGGTTAATTTTAAAGATAGGCGTTTCAAACAAAATGTATTCTTTACGAATTTATTAGGAGAAGATCCCTACGAACATACATTTTCAATATGGATAGGCAGTATGTATTTTTTTTGTAAAACATAAANTTTTGTAAAACGTACATTTTAAAAATTTCTTGCAAACAGACTATACATGTTATGGAAACATCTCCGATGTAGGGAACTTCTCCTTAAAAATTAGTGAAGAATACATTTTATTTGAAACGCCTACCTTTAAAAATTAACGCGATGAGGCGAAATTTCTTGAACATGGGATTTCCTATGTAATTTTTGCAGCTGCCAGCCCGTAGGCAGAGGCCTTAACATTGGTTTAAAAATCATACTAATATAAGTTCAACAGGAAACTAAAAAATAAAACTGTAAAACTTGAAATAATTATTCACGCATGTTGTCCAGTATTTAAAATATTCACGTTTTACCAGTGGTCACTTTAGCCGAGATTGCTAAAGCGTAGCGCCCTGGAGCAAGCGATATAGATTCAAACATAGGTCGGTCTTTAAATATTTTTGATATTAACGGAAACTGTTTAACGTACGTAGATAGAAACAAAACTTTAGCCGCACCAAATAAATCTTACAGTTCAGGGCAACCATATAAGAACAATAAAATAATCTGGTTTAAACAACAAAATATTTTAATTGCCCCTATGCAAACAACTAATTTGGTCGCTCCAAACAAACTTTTGTTAGGTTCAACGAAAGGTTTTTCTTAGTGCGCCGTTTAGTGTCGTAGGTTAGCTACTGCCGTAAAGCGTCGGGCTCATGCCAAATTGTTTACGGCCGGAGCCCAACTGCCGGTATGACTCACGGTTTATGAGCACCAAGCCGCTTCAAGTTTACGACCGCTCCCGTTACCTCTGTACCTTTCTCCGCAGAACTGCGCCACGTCTGTTGTCCCGCGACGTGCGCCAGGAGCTGTGCTGGGATTCACTGCGCCACACACACACCTCCTCCACTTGCCCTTCGGCTCTCCAGTACAAGTAGTGCGATTATGTATATTCGGGCATAATGTATTATCAAATGGATGAGCGCTGTGCGGCTTGTGTGGCTGTGCGGCTGAGAGGTCTTACGCTCGACTCGGAAAGACAGTGGGCCGCATACAAAACATTCATTCGGTGGACATGTACAAATTCAGAGATAGTTGACGAATGAATGTAACTTCTATACGTATGGGCGGCGGACAGACAACAAACAATAGGATTGATCGAAGGATCGATCGAGGGATTGAGATTGATCGAAGGATTGGTGAGTATTGGTAAATATTGCATAGGAGGATTGGTGAGGATTGCTGTGGATTGTGGAGGATTGGTGAGGATTGCGGAGGATTGGTGAGGATTGCGGAGGATTGGTGAGAATTGTTGAGGATGATTACTGAGGATTTCTGAGGATTGGTGAGGAGAATTACTCAGGAAGATTAGTGAGAATTAGTGAGGAGTATTGCAGATGAGAATTGGTGCAGATTGGTAAGGATTGTGANTGGTGAGGAGAATTACTCAGGAAGATTAGTGAGAATTAGTGAGGAGTATTGCAGATGAGAATTGGTGCAGATTGGTGAGGATTGTAGAGGATTGTGAAGGATTGCGAAGGATTAGGATTGTTCGAAATATTGATGTCTGAGAAGAGCACGAAATATAAGTATATTTATTAACCTAAATGCCCTCGTACGTTCCAAGTCTCAAGGACCTGGCACTATTGGTTTGTAAACCATAGACGACTATGCCTATAAAAAATCGGTAGATGCTGACCTATAACATGATTATAACATGACTTGGACAGGTGGTCGCTACTCGTATGATGGGCTTGAATCGGTCACTTATATAAACCTTTAAAAGAAATCNTGACCTATAACATGATTATAACATGACTTGGACAGGTGGTCGCTACTCGTATGATGGGCTTGAATCGGTCACTTATATAAACATTTAAAAGAAATCTGAATAGAATACTTAAATCTATAAAACAGTTGAGGCAGTGAATAATGTGCAGATTCTGACATTGTGTAATACTTAATTGTACTTTAAAAGAGGTAACCGGAAATGAAGTAACTGAATTAGAGACTTTTGCATGGCTCTGTAATACTATATGCATCATTTTGGTATAACTTAAAAATAAATTAAATAAATTTTTAATTTAAAAAAATTTTAAATTGTTTAATAAATACATATTTTCGATTTGACATACCCTATGCCTATAAAATCATTCAGGCTCCCAGAAACAGGCATATATTCACGAAGAGTTAGTGGTCATTACTGCCGCGCACCTTCAGTCAAGTACGACAAACCCGAAGCGAAGGTTTCCGAGCACGTCTTGAGTCAAGCCAAAGACTGCCGAGCCCATCCTAGTCCAGCCGAAGAACTCCCAGACGCACAGCCGCACAAGTCGCACAGCCCTTATTTAAAATACATTATGCTCGAACATACATAATCATACTACCAGTATATGTAGTCCATGCACGGTTACTTCTGAATTATCTGTAGTCATATTTAAGCTTTACTTTCAGTCTATTCCTCCACCGCGTGCAAACAAGGCTTTTCCAAGTCTGCAAATCACACCAAAGGGGCATCGCACCGAATTCTCACTAACTCCGTTTAATAACATTTTGCATAAGAACTATTTCTCATTAAGCATTACCAACAGATTTATTTTCTCTCAATTTCTATTCGTTCTATTTATAAATTAAATATAATTTACAGATAAAATATAAATTAAAGTTCAAATTAACTAAAAATAAAATGCTTNTATTCCTCCACCGCGTGCAAACAAGGCTTTTCCAAGTCTGCAAATCACACCAAAGGGGCATCGCACCGAATTCTCGCTAACTCCGTTTAATAACATTTTGCATAAGAACTATTTCTCATTAAGCATTACCAACACATTTATTTTCTCTCAATTTCTATTAGTTCTATTTATAAATTAAATATAATTTACAGATAAAATATAAATTAAAGTTCAAATTAACTAAAAATAAAATGCTTNGTTCTATTTATAAATTAAATATAATTTACAGATAAAATATAAATTAAAGTTCAAATTAACTAAAAATAAAATGCTTAGGCCTATACGTAGGGCCAGTGACTTTTCGCGTAAAAATCGGAGCAAACAGTAGACTTCAATACTATATACACACCTCAGTTGTTGCCATACCTCCATTGGCTGCTGACGCCGTGTCCGTCTTTGACCAAGCCACTCAGGACTAAGTAACTCCAACACTGAACCTTCGTGATTCGTGCAGTTTACCAATTGTGCCCGGTCTTGTAAAAAATCGGTTAGTTAGAAGCTGGACGACCCTACAGTGCTGTGGACTGCATCTTGTCGCGAAATATTTTCGCGAAATATCACTGCCCCTACCTATACGTTAACAGAACTAACGCTTGTGAATCATGGCATATTTAGTAAACAACCAAACATGTCAAACTTGGGGTGATTTTTCATAGGTTTGATTCAAAAAGTGTGGTGATACTGCGAATAGAATATACCCACAATTCTTCACACTTTGATCCCTTCGTGAAGTGTTGTGCATGATTTCGAACACCAGCCTTCACAACCTTCCAGTTGTAGCCTCCAAAGTATACACAAGAAGAACAAAATATTTCAATGTAATTGTTTTATGTTGTCTTGATTTGTGTGCGAACAACAGAGCGATAGAGTTCTTCAGAATACAGAGGTAGAACAGTCGCTTATTCCGCGAACTACAGCCGCACACGCCAGCAAAATGGCGTCACTCGCGAGTAAAATGTTGAACGCCGTTCGCCAACCAGCGCCTGATATTTTACTAGACTGCCCAATAGGGAATCTTTCGCAGCACGCAGTGGCCAATCACACACGAGTCCCGTTTCCCGAACCTCCTGCAACCAATCAGAGAATGGGCACGCCCTCATCAAAGGAACAGCCACGTCATTTCGCCTCTGTGTATTTGTCTGCTCTGTGATTGGACGGCGGGCATCTAGCGTACCGCCAGAAAGTAGCGCGAATTTTCCTACTCTTCTACCGATTGCTTGTGAGTGAACAGTGGAGAGATTTGGGCGGCTCTTAGGTTTGAGAGCCGATGAGGGTGAAGCGAGGTGAGTATGGAGCAGCGCCGCAATGAAGGAGCGGGGGTAGCGGAAGAACCTCGAGAAAACCCGCCGACCAGAGGCATTGTCTGGAACGATTCCCACTAACTTACGGAGGTGAAAATTACATGAACAAATTCATGTGAGTTACTCAGGCGTATCCTTATGATAAAGATAAGTCAGATCCAGTTATTTGTGCTAGATATTTATACCTCTCTTACACCTAGAAATATTAAATATTCGCTACTAAACTGTAGGTACCGTTATTTGGAAAATCTTACTGAATATGATTTAATATGTATAATTAGTTCTTACGATTTTTTCAAACCATGCCGCAAAAGTTTTTCTTTACAAAAACTCAAGGTTTAAAAAATTAAACCAACGCTGTATTTATAATATTAACGTATCGTTAAATTACATATTTAATAAGGGGACATTTTATTTAACAAATATGGCTCTTAGAAATATTCAGCAAATCATCTTTACTGAATGTGCCAAAATTACACTCCAAAGGATGGAGAATTTTTATATGAGGTGACATCGGAGCTTATCTTGCAAAGAAACTCTTCTACTTGTACACAGCCAATAATTTTTCAGTTAAATTTATTTCTTGAAAAATATAACACCATTTTAAGAAGAACAGTCACGAACGACCTAATTTGACTTATTTCATAAGGGTGAAGTGAGAACCACACTTTAAACTGAGTTTTTTGAAATGCATGTTTCTGATGCATATATTATTATTATTACATTTATCTTCCAATCGTATATTTTAATAACCACAATGCTATCCAAGTACAATCTCGGGTTTACTTTGACTTGGTCTCGAGATTTCTTTGTAGAAGTNTTTTAATAACCACAATGCTATCCAAGTACAATCTCGGGTTTACTTTGACTTGGTCTCGAGATTTCTTTGTAGAAGCGTTTTTAGCGTCAGCAGCATAATGTGGTAGTTACTTATTTAAAGTTGTAAGCTGAGATTATTTTAATTAAACAAAGTGATATACGGTACCTTACAATATATGGGAGCGTTTTATCGGTTACTTGAAGCAGAGCTACCGCCATTTTTATTTATCTCGACCAGACTCCGACTTTTAGCATCTGATGTTCGATTCATGGCAGTCGATAGGTTTTTCTCATTTCGCTGCCGGTAGAGTTCCGTCACGACCGCAAGTTAACGAGTTGCAGAATCGTGCCAAATAGGGCGGCGCTGAAGTAAACGAAGCTACGGCGAGTTTAATCACTAACGGAATTTTTTTTTTCTCACTGCTGCAAACCTCAGAACTCGGGGAGAAATAAATAGAAGGGAGTTTAGCACGCCTGCTTTATATACACCTTTTCACAACGACCCCTGGTCGATAGTCTGTAACGAACTGCAAGTTTGCCCGTCACTGATGACATAGCGCGAAAAAATCTCGGCACGGCGTTAACCCCGAGAACAGTATTCGCTAATTAACCGTCTCGTAAATAAAATAAATAATAATAAATAAATTCCGCCCCGCGGTAGGCTATGAAATGTTTGAGGTGTACAGCAAGTCGTTAAATATTCGGACTGATACGGCAGAACGTGCTGTAGTAGTTAAACGTTTAATAGGCAGCGTTCGTAAACCTGGGGAACGACCGACTGGGGCATACAAAGGCGCTAGACATCTACAGGTTGTTCAAGGTAAACTGAGCACTTTTGAAAGCCCTGCTTAAGGTCTGCTCGTATTCATTCACCCGCGCGACGTGCGGTGAACTGTTTGCCATGTAAGCTGTGTTTTGCTCTGTGCTGTACCTAAACATTTGCTAGTTTACACATAGTCCACTTGACGTCACGGCACGTTGTGTAATGGGCGCCTCGCCGCTCTCTCGTGAGTGGCCGCAGTACACTAAGTTTTCTCCCGACTCCCCTCTGGTTACTGGTTCCTGCTGCGTGCGCCGAGTGCGTGCAGCACCGAGCAAGCACCGGCTCGCTTCGAAACACTTCACCGCACGCCACTGCTTCCGCCATACGTAACATTAATATTGCCGTGGGGCTGCGCACCTTATCCATGCGTCGGTCAAGAAAAACTGTGAAACTATTATAAAAGTAAATTTTTCCAAATTTGCTTATCCTTACCTTTACATGCATTTAAGAAAAAATGGAAAGCAGCAGAAATCATTTCACCATTCGCAAATGTTCACGCAACACTTCTAATTCAGGGCGCGTGTCAGTCAGTGTGCCCGTTAATCAGGAAGTGAAAATTTAATTTTTCAAACGTTGGTTTCAAAAGTGCTCATTTAACTGCTAACAGCCTATAAATCCCGCCGCACGTTATATCGCCAGCCCTGAACACAATTTCATGCACAATTTTGAACGAGGTGGGGGCACAACGACCGTGGCAGCTGGAGTAGTACAGCGTACCAAGTCTGACAGTACGCTGGGGAAGCATGTGTTTCACCTCTGTATTGTTAAAGCTTGTTCCACAATATGGCGTTGCGTCGCAGCGCCGTGCGATGGTCTGCGACGAGCTGTACTTACTGTTTCGCAATCAGAGCGATGATATCTCGGCGACGCACGCCGTCTGAGATGGTGCTGCCATCTCTCTCAAGGGTGGGAATTACTTTATTCAGGCCTCGCGAATGTAACAAAAGACACGCGAAATCGTTGACGCTGTAAGCTATAAGTATGTAGAAGAAAAACAAGGCAATATGAACGCGACGTGCGATGAAAACTAGCGAGAACGAGAGACATTATAAGACGAAGGAGAATTACTTTGATTTTAATAAACGATTGTCTTCTATTTTGCACATACATGCAGCAACAATAAAATTACAAATACAAAGACGTCAGCGTAAACGCGACCGTTGTTTTCAAAACGTAAACAAATAGATGTTTTTATTATACTTGTAAAAAAAAACACTAATACTTCTTCTTCTTTTTCTCCGCCGCAGGCTGTCGCCGACAACCGCAACGCAAGAATTTCGCGGAACGCACTCGTCGCCGACGGACTGCTGCTTCGTCCTGATTGGCTGCCGTTCATCGCATCGCAGTGTTGTGGAACCAGCTCGAGGGCCGTGCATACCAAGCCTGCAGCCACGCAATTTAAATGGGAAATCAGCGTCAAAGAGATTCCTTCTTAATGCATAACTTGTAAAGATAACTGTTTCAAACGAAAACAGTTATTCAATAAAACTTTCTCAGAAAACACTGCCAAGTTAATAAATCTGTAAAAAAAAATAATTGTTCATTCATATTTTTTTTTTATAAAATATTAATTTTAATGCAAGATTTTAGAAACAAATTACTAAACATAACAAATTGCAAACAAAATTAAATTATTACCATTGCTCTTAACACAAAGTTATTTAGCGACTACAAGTTGTGTGTCTTTAAAATACATAGGAAAGAGCATCAGTAGTAGAAAATTGAGAAGTCGGCCATAATGTATTTCAAATGGGACACAAGGGGCACAGGCACGGCGCCGTTCATGCTCTGTCATTCCGGTCACCTAACCACCATATTGGATCCAATTGACATTTGGCATTTACCCGTGACCTTTGACCGTTGACCCCTGTAACCTTGAATGACAAAAACAAAAAATCCAAAAAATTTCAAAAAATATATAAAATCCCAAAAAATTAAAAAAAAACCATAAATAATTATTTTAAGATGTACATGTGGGAGGTCTGGGATTCGATGACAGGTGTATCGACTAAGCTCCCGACACTATCGACCCTCATCAGGTCGGCTAGTGACCATCTCGTCAGACATGTTAGATGTTGATGACCTTGATCTTCAACCTTGACCTTGAATAACTTGAAGCAAAAAATAATAATTATTGTTTTGGCTATCAAAACGAACACGACGGACTGTACGTCGTGTTATAGGTGGCAAGTCACTGTAATTGGGACGCAGACAACTCACGTACCCGTTGGTTGACGGCTAGCAAATAATGCTACTTCTAAGTTCGTTAAGCAAGTCCGGTGTCATTTGGGCCAATAGAAGGTTGGTAAGTGGAACTGCGCAAACCAATACAGCTGCTTTCTATGCAGAGCAGCGTATATACGCCTCGCATTTAACTTGTCATCACCTCCGGAAAATATACGCAGGCTTTAAAGTGTTAACGAGTTGGTTTTCTTTTAAAATACACAATTAACTTTCTCTGAATTATGGGTAAAAAAAAAAAAAAGCTCGTTTGTTTTTCAACAAATGTTTCTTTACTCTTACTCACGGATATCTTCTACGTAAAGACGTGTTTGCCCAGGAGCTACGGTTGGAACAGTGCTGTACATTCCCGGCGAACATCCGATCACGAGTGCTCTAAATGGACCATCGAGAAGACGGGAGATGCCCAGAGAAAGAAGGGCATCCCGGCCTTTAATTGAAAATTACGGGGCTGCGTGGTGGCCGCACGGCGATAAGGCAAAGTGAACGATGGCGTAAGTAAAAGGAGCGAGTGCGTGGGAGCTCTCTCCTAACACGACTGCCGTTCACCTCAGTGAAACTGTGCTTCCCAACTAGATCGTAACCTCGTTTCCTTTTAATTCTAGTTATCTAACTTCTCGAAGAGGCCGCTGTACATTTTCTACACAGCCGGCACGCTAAAGTAGGTTGCAGCCTAACAGAAAATTCTGGTTTTCGGAAAGCAGCAGATGTAGTCCATTGACGGTTACCTCCAACTTTTATGAAGCCCTGCTAAAGTTCTACTTATAGGTAGGGCCAGTGACTTTTCGCGTAAAAATCGGAGCACACAGTAGACTTAAATACTATATACACACCTCAAATGTTGTTATACCTCCATTGGCTGCTGGTGCCGTGTCCGTCTTTGACCAAGCCACTCAGGACTAAGTAACTCCGACACTGAACCTTCAAGATTCGTGCGCGAACAGTTATCACGGACCAGAACATTTTTTAGCCAATCAAAGTAGCTGGATGACCCTACAGTGCTTTGGACTGTATCTTGTCTCAAAATCTTTTCGCGAAATATCACTGCCTCTACTTATAGGTTATTCCTCCGCCTCCAATATAAACAACGCTTAACCGAGCCTAGAAAATTACAGCAAAGGGACAGCGTACCGCATTCTTTCGCACTCAGTTTAATAATATTTAACAAAATTACTATTTCTTACTATCTTACTAGACATTAGCAACACACCTATTTCCTCCCTGTTTTTATTTTTCTTAGTTATTGTCATGGCGTGTTTTAATTTGCCGTGTAAAAAAAAAAGATTCCTCAGTGTGTGAAGATAAAATAAAATATTTCCTTGTAAGCAATAGAAAATATTAAAATGTAGAATATTTGAAGGCTTGTCGGGCGTGCGAATGATGAATAACCGATTTCCTACCGCGCCACTCACTTTCCCTACGTGTGTGGCGTCTGGCTGAGATGAAACGACGCCGCTAGTCGGTGTCCCTTTGACTGGTACAGCGTGAGAAAATAGCTTAAAACTTTTAATTGTGATGCGGTAATGCCTGATTAATAATTGCTATCACAGGTAAGTAGTGAGCATAGCAATTAAGACACATTGAAAGAAACCCTTAGTAAAACAGAAATACGCGAGACGCATTTACCCTCGAAGCAACATATATGCACACAAGACAACATTTTCATACAATTTGTATGAACACTAGAGAACCAGGCGAGAAAATCACTTGATAATAAAATGCTATCTACTTCAACTTCTACACAAAACAGAACAAATTTCAAAGGTGCAGAAAATAGTAATTTTATTCAAGGGATGTATGTAAAAATGAGAAATCATAATTAATAATAAAAACAATCAGCTCAGAATGCAGTATCGAAATTAATGAAAATCCAATGAAAATGTATGTCAATTAAATAGTATTTCAGCTGTGAAAGAATCAGAAACTAAATAACCTCTTTTAATAATAGCAAACAAAAAGATAATTTAGCGTGAGTAAAGCTTAAACTGGCTAATTTGTTTCTCAGCATTAAACACTTTCAAACGTGTTAGTAGATGTTGCACGGCTCTAAGCAAGAAATTCCCTCTACTGGCTTCTGGATAGCGTTCGTAGCATAATTAACGCCCTTATTAAAATTCTGGTAATAAATTTTAAATGTCCAAATGTCACTCTCTTGAAATTCAAAACAATTTAGAGATTCCAAATAACGTAGCAAAGTTTGTAGCACACATGCGCAAAATTATGCCAATTCATATTACCAAGTCTCTGTAGGTCAAACTTAATAGTAGGTGGAGACGGCTGCCGATGTACTTGAAGCACTCAAGAAGCTCATTGCTATGCGGTTAGGGGGCCTCTGCTTATCGCAGCCCCCATATTTACTGCAACTTGGCGCCTCGCAAACACCATCCCTGCCATTACGCTGGGCGGCAATTACAAATTCACAAGCAAATCTTGCAGGCGAAACTGTAAGTTGTACCGTACCGCCCGTCGTGGTGACTGAGGAGAGAGTAAATTAACCACGGTGACGCTAATTAAAAGGGAAATTCCAAAAAGACGTCACTTCCTCGTATGTCACAGTCTCATCAGTTCTGTAATTTAAAACATTCCTCCCGTGGCCAAAACTGCTGGATAGAACCAGGTAAGATGCAAAGCGAAAAAATATGACGAGATAATTAACACTACCACAGATATTTGAGCTCAGTTCACATGACAAATAAAAGAAAGAAGTACAACTGTCAAGATACGAGAAATGTAAACAAGCCAAAATATATAAATAGAATTTAGAGGTGATGTCATGAATTACAAATCTAGCTATGCCTGAGGGTAGGGGCTTTTAAATAAATAATTACGTTAAAAAATAAATAAACATACAACTTAAAAGAAACGAAAACATAAATAACAACTTTAAATGCTGAACTCATTACATTATTAATGAACTAGTATAATTTATAGAAAAAAATTTAAGTAAAAGTTCTATTTACTTTAAAAGAAAATAATTTGTTTATTTACAATAATTACACTCTAACTTTGAATAAGTGGAAAACCACTGATTCGCAATTAAATTCAACTACTCGAATCAGTGAAAATGGCTCCACTTAGAATCAGAGGAAAGTCACTAATTGTTTCAGTGAAAAAATTTCACTGATTGAATAAGTTACGGCCAACTGCAGTGGAGAATTATATTTTTTTTTATTGAATTTAGCCAAATAATTACGAGCAATAAGTATATTTACCATAGTTAACTATTTATATTAAGCAATATACCGTGATTTAAAAAAAGTACACAACTTTTCAGAGGTGGTCAGGAATGAACTTAACATACCACTTCCAATTATCTTCGGGCCGTTACCTTACCATCTGCTCTACCAAGTCATGTTGATAAACCAGAGGAATATATATAATATAAGATATATCTCTTATATTTCTTTATCGAAATAAGTGCAGTTTTAAATTGTATGCCCTTGCTTTTCGTTTATGGTTTGATTGGTACCGTTAGGATTGTTAAAACAAATAGTACATATAAGTGCATTCTCTTCACCATTTTATATGCAGTTTAAACCTTCAAACAGAACGCTGTGATGATTACATGAAAACGAAATGAATGACGTAAAAACGGAATGAAAGACTAATTGTTCATATTGCTTCGTAAAATGGTGTATTGAAAGACGAAGCACATTTTAGGAAGCATTTCGGTTTTTTTTAGATAGTTTATTCGTTGTTATTTAACTTAATATACGTTGTTTAACGGCCATTTTTAAAACATTGTTTGAAGGCTATGTTTACATTCAGTTTAACTGTTACATCAGTCAAAAAAACAAACCTCTGAAAAATAGAGGGGGGGGGGGAAACTGNATTGGCATTTTTCACTGATTCATCAGTTAAATTCACTGACCATCTGTAGAATCAGTCAGGTACTGTTAACTGATTGAAACAGTGAAATTCTCACTGATTCAGATTTAGAGTGTACACTATTTAGATAACAAACAAACACCTAATACATGGGATGATTTTTCAAAGGTTTTATTCAAAAAGTTTAAAGAAACCGTGAATAGACTATAGTTAGAGATGGTAGAAAATCGCAAAACATTTTCGAGCCATCATATTTTCTATAACAACTTGTTTATTCTTTCATGATTGGATGAACAAAGTTTTGACTATGCTAAGTTGTTTGCAGACCAATCACGAACGTTGTGCGATATAGTATCAGAATCTTCATTGGTCCAGTGAGAAGGGTTAGTATCTCCATACATACATGACAGCAAATAAGGGAAAAAAAAAGCTGATGACGGACATGTGTGCAGTATGTTGAATCCTAGGCGTCAATTTTTCCCGCGATAAACCACCATTCTCTCACCATAGTATTGGATTATGGTGACGATAAACTTTATTTAATTTTATACNCGATATAGTATCAGAATCTTCATTGGTCCAGTGAGAAGGGTTAGTATCTCCATACATACATGACAGCAAATAAGGAAAAAAAAAAGCTGATGACGGACATGTGTGCAGTATGTTGAATCCTAGGCGTCAACTTTTCCCGCGATAAACCACCATTCTCTCACCATAGTATTGGATTATGGTGACGATAAACTTTATTTAATTTTATACNTTTTCCCGCGATAAACCACCATTCTCTCACCATAGTATTGGATTATGGTGACGATAAACTTTATTTAATTTTATACAGCGAGGCTAAGCACAGAGTAGTTAATAATACAGAGGCGGAGTGGTAGCTCGTGTTGCGAACTCCAGCCACACACTTCAGCAAAGTGGCCTCACTTGCTAGCAATATGGCGGAACGTCGTTCACCAACAAACTCCTGGAGTCAAACTTGCCCAGTATTACATAATGTGAAACAGCCAGTCAGACTAAAGGTCCGTTTTCACAGTTTCGCGCGGCCAATCAGCAACCAAGTTCACTTACATACCGAAGAAACCGCCGCGCTATTTCGCTTCTCGATTTCTGTACTCTTAGCATTCCCTTGGCAAGGTTTCACTAATGAACGTGGTTTCCAATATGTATGTGCCCTAGTATTATAACGGGAAGGGTCTGTTTTTTTTTCCTCGCACTGTCGTAATATTCGAATTGTCATACGGCGAATCTCGGATTCAGACCACCGTTACGAAAGGCTCGCGGTATTTATGTTTTTTGTATTTTTTAAATATTTTTTTCAGAATACTTATCCTGTGTCCTATATACCATTTCATTTCCCGCATTACTTTATAATTTCTAGTGCTGCAAATTAGAAATTTTTTGATGCTGTACTTAACCTGGCAAAGAACTTGTTTTGTTATCTCAACCAATAAACTGTAGTCATTGCGCTTGGCGATCAGTGATATGAACCAATCATAACGTAGAGCAGTAGCATGGTTTAGGAATCAGTCACCCACCGGAGAGATCACCGGACACTGAGCCTCACAGAGTACAGTACCAGTCAATTATAACCTTCCTGTGCAACATGTTGACGATTGTCTACAGTGGGCATGAAAGGGTTAACCTGCACGTTGTATGAAACATTTGCATTATAGCTGGCTGAAAATGCAGAAATGTTACGGACCGCTACCTTACGAAGATAGGAAGAATACCTTTCCAGAATAAACGTACAGGGAATCTACCATTGTGGTATTGGAGTCTGAAGAAGGTAGAAGGAGGGGAAGGGTCCCATTCATGTTTTCTCAATAAATTTCCGGACAAATTCCTAGACTGCGGCGGCGTCCCTAGACAATCGACGACCGGGAAGGGCCGGNTCTTCACACTTTTTGAATCAAACCTCTGTGAAAAAAAAACACTTCATGCATGACGTACTTAGGGGTTGTTTCCTAAACATGTTGTGCACCACAAACGTCTTACACTTCTCTTTAACGTGAAAAAGGGGCCGCGGTGGCATTGCGGTTCGATTCCCGCCGGGGGTCGCTCCCGGATTTCCGCACGGGGGAATCGTGCCGAGCGATGCCGCTGGTTGGCGGGTTTTCTCGGGGATCTCCCGTTTCTCCCGTCCTTTCGTTCCGGCGCTGCTCCATGTTCACCTCGCTTCATCCTCCTCGGCTCTCAAGACCTCGCTGTTAAGAGCTGGCCGAACCTCTCCACGCTACTCTTAACATAAAAGTATCTTACCTTTGGTTAAATTGAATTTTGTTTTATTTATTATATAAATTATAATATATAATGAATATGAATAAATACAAGGGAGAAAATAGGCGTGTTGGTAATTAATGCCTGGTAAGAAATAGTTCTCATGCAAAATAGTATTAAATGGACTGCGCACGAATGCGGTGCGCTGTCCCTTTAGTGTGGTTTCCTAGAATAGGTTAAGCTTTGTTTGCGTGAGGCGGAGGAATATCCTGGAAGTAGAACTTTAGCAGGGCGTCAGTGAAGTTGTAAGTAACCTTGAATGGACTTTACATAGAGATGGTGGTTTATCGCGGGAAAAGTTGACTGTTTGCTAGGACTCAACATACTGCACACATGCCCAACAGTCTTTTTTTTTTCCGTATTGGCTGTCACGCATGTATGAAGACACTACACATGTTCTATGGACCAATGAGGATTCTGATACTATATGGCAGAACGTTCATGACTGGTCTGTAAACAACTTAGCCGAGTTAAAAACACTGCTCATCCAATCATGAAAGAATAAACTAATTAGAGTGTTATAGAAGATATGTTGGCTCAAAATTTTTTTCGCGATTTTCCACCATCTCTGTGACTTTACTACACAGAGGCGAACTGGTGTGGCGGTTTCTTTGATGTGGGCGTACCCTCCCGCTGATTGGTTGCGCGAGNCGTGTGCGGCCAGAGTCCGCGGTACGAACGGCTGTTTCGCCTCTGTATTCCCAAGTATTCTGTGACCAAACCCATTGTATTTTTTAACACTTTGGGAGCTACCGACGCANGACCAATGAGGATTCTGATACTATATGGCAGAACGTTCATGACTGGTCTGTAAACAACTTAGCCGAGTTAAAAACACTGCTCATCCAATCATGAAAGAATAAACTAATTAGAGTGTTATAGAAGATATGTTGGCTCAAAATTTTTTTCGCGATTTTCCACCATCTCTGTGACTTGACACAGAGGCGAACTGGTGTGGCGATTCCTTTGACGTGGGTGTACCCTCCCGCTGATTGGCTGCGCGGGGATCCGGGAACGGATTCTTGCGTCTGGTTGTGGCGAGCGCGTGCTTCGAAAGATTCCGTGCTTGCTCGATTGTTTGATTGGCGAACGGCGTTACAAACTATTGCTGGCGTGTGCGGCCAGAGTCCGCGGTACGAACGGCTGTTTCGCCTCTGTATTCCCAAGTATTCTGTGACCAAACCCATTGTATTTTTTAACACTTTGGGAGCTACCGACGCAATATTACGCCACCTGGATTAAACTGAGTTGTAAGGAGTTTGCCGTGTAATGTTGTGACTTCCGTATTGCTTGAAGACACGGGGAAAGAAATATTACTTCAGCAGCAGTTTTCATATAGGGTTTTCTGCGACGTAATATAACGGCAGCACCAATCAATAGAGACCTGAAGAATTCGCGGATTCATTTTGGGACAAGATAGTAGAATCCAAAACACCTGCTTTCATATAACTTTAGCGATTGGACCACGCGATGCTTGACACCTCCTGGAGAACGGTGTCCAATCGTCGCCTTCCACTGTGACAGCAGGCAACCAACGTGCAGTTCATATCGTTATATTTGTACATAAGACTGTAGAGTCTAGCCTGCGGGTCATTGAACTCGCGAATTTTTCCGGTCTCTACCAATCAAAAGCGTACATGTATGAAATGAACAGGATGGATTGTACGTTATTCTGGGTAGGAAAGCATATTTGATTTGGCCAGTTCCAAGTCGGCATTATATTGGTAGAGAGCTGGCCAGTGATGAACGTTATACAGTGTAGTAGGCGTGTCCGATGTCGCGTGAACCAATAGTACGATTGTAAACAGGAATTNAAGAAATATTACTTCAGCAGCAGTTTTCATATAGGGTTTTCTGCGACGTAATATAACGGCAGCACCAATCAATAGAGACCTGAAGAATTCGCGGATTCATTTTGGGACAAGATAGTAGAATCCAAAACACCTGCTTTCATATAACTTTAGCGATTGGTCCACGCGGTGTTTGACACCTCCTGGAGAACGGTGTCCAATCGTCGCCTTCCACTGTGACAGCAGGCAACCAACGTGCAGTTCATATCGTCATATTTGTACGTAAGACTGTAGAGTCTAGCCTGCAGGTCATTGAACTCGCGAATTTTTCCGGTCTCTACCAATCAAAAGCGTACATGTATGAAATGAACAGGATGGATTGTACGTTATTCTGGGTAGGAAAGCATATTTGATTTGGCCAGTTCCAAGTCGGCATTATATTGGTAGAGAGCCGGCCAGTGATGAACGTTATACAGTGTAGTAGGCGTGTCCGATGTCGCGTGAACCAATATTACGATTGTAAACAGGAATTACAGAGACCAGCAGAACTGATGGTCATGCAAACGTGAATATATGTAACTCACTTCTNTACGATTGTAAACAGGAATTACAGAGACCAGCAGAACTGATGGTCATGCAAACGTGAATATATGTAACTCACTTCTAGCTTGTCTTAACTCTCGCTAAATGTGTACCGCGCTCAAAGTGTTAACACTTTGACCTCCATGTGCATCAATATGATGCACAGCTGTATTTTGATTGTGGTCATGTGCATCACATTTATTCACATGACTCTGTAACATCTTCCATATAGATTATTTCTATTAAATATGCTCATTCCCGTTATCTTAATAAACTGAAGCGAAAAATTCAATAGCAAACCTTGAAAGTGGCAATCAGAGTTAAGGAAGCACTCTGCTAGAGTTATCATACTGTAATCCCGTACAACATATCTGCACTGCTTACTAACGCTGAAGAAAATTTTTTAAGGTTACAGCCGAAAAGTTAAGATTTTTTTAAACCCATTCAGACCCAGTGTACACAACTGTGTACATTACACACATGTAGGTAAATTTTTATCAGTACTGTACACTGCGAAGCTCAGAGACCAACAATCTTACCTGTGGGTAAATAATTCGCAAACCGTCTTCGCTGTAAAAAAAAATTGTGTAATTCACACTAAATGTATGAGGCAGCAGTGTCTCCACCAATATCGGTGCNCGTCTTCGCTGTAAAAAAAAATTGTGTAATTCACACTAAATGTATGAGGCAGCAGTGTCTCCACCAATATCGGTGCAATTTTACACCTACATACGTCAAAAAAAATTTTTGCTCTTAGTCCAAGAAAACGTATCCTACAAATTAGTAAAATAACGTTTACCTACACTGTTCAACTAATTTTCCATAGAATGGCATCAAATTATTATTATAATGAGGCCGAAAATAAACTGCAACATTCGTATATTTTCTCCCCACAGCAAGTAAATTTACACAGAAATCGCAACTATAATTAAACTACTGTGTATGTTTATTTTCTAACTTACAAAAAAAAGTAAAATTGCATATACACCGTTATTGTAATTACATAATTTCTGTACATTTTTTACTTTTTTAACTTGCAAATTTTACCGCTAGTATATGTTCTTTTATAACTGCGTCATGTTAATTAACATATTTTGTGTATTTTTACAATTTTAATGTTATTTTATACCGTTTGCAATTTGGTAAATTAACAGAGTTATAAAAAAAAATTTATCTCCAAAATGTGGGTAACAACTGACTTCAGATAACCATGTTCCATCAAAGGGAGTTACTAAACTTTCCTTTTGAACACATTAAAGGAGTAAGAAGTAGTTATACTCCCTACCGCTAGATCGCATGTTATAAACAGATACTTGTAGTTTTATTTGAATTCATGGGAACATTAGTGTAAAATCGCAAATACTGTACTCGTTTTAGCAAATTACACATAAAAATGTAAAATTACCGAAAATTTGTATGTGTAAATATACGCTCACAAATACTCCAGAATATAATGAGAGTTTACACACTCACGATAATTGTAAAATTGCGCAATTGAAGATATACAACTATATTGGTATTGGGTGTTCATACAAATACCATGTAGCAGTAAAAATACATAACTTTTAGTGTGCATACAAAAACTATGTAGCAGTAGAAATACATAACTTTAGGTTTGCATACAGGGAATGGGTGTATTTTTACACATACTTCAAAATGTGTAAACTAACACCAACATCGTGTTTATTAAACCACACTGACGTGTAGGTGGTTCCAAGACTTACACTTGTTACTGCTGCTATAGAGATGCAGCGCAGCGCCCGAAGTACCCCAAGGAGTGAAGTAAATAAAACACTCGTGGTTATTCAAGACGTTCACTTACTTATTTGATACGTATGCAGTTACGCTGATATGTAACAAGTTTATGTGGACCCGGCACTGTGGTCTGCCGGTGACCATTGCTGTTCAACGAGGACCTAAGACATTAAAATTAAGTACAGTTACGCGGTACGCTTTAAGTCCTATTAAAGATGACAGGAAGGCAGACAGTCATTCCCTCGGCACGAATCAAGCAAAAGGTATTGTGCACGTCCAAGGCCTAAAAGCGTGGGAGTTCTAGGGGCGACCGNCGTCTTCGCTGTAAAAAAAAATTGTGTAATTCACACTAAATGTATGAGGCAGCAGTGTCTCCACCAATATCGGTGTAATTTTACACCTACATACGTCAAAAAAATTTTTTGCTCTTAGTCCAAGAAAACGTATCCTACAAATTAGTAAAATAACGTTTACCTACACTGTTCAACTAATTTTCCATAGAATGGCATCAAATTATTATTATAATGAGGCAGAAAATAAACTGCAACATTCGTATATTTTCTCCCCACAGCAAGTAAATTTACACAGAAATCGCAACTATAATTAAACTACTGTGTATGTTTATTTTCTAACTTACAAAAAAAAAAGTAAAATTGCATATACACCGTTATTGTAATTACATAATTTCTGTACATTTTTTACTTTTTTAACTTGCAAATTTTACCGCTAGTATATGTTCTTTTATAACTGCGTCATGTTAATTAACATATTTTGTGTATTTTTACAATTTTAGTGTTATTTTATACCGTTTGCAATTTGGTAAATTAACAGAGTTTTAAAAAAAAGTTATCTCCAAAATGTGGGTACAACTGACTTCAGATAACCATATTCCATCAAAGGGAGTTACTAAACTTTCCTTTTGAACACAATAAAGGAGTAAGAAGTAGTTCTACTCCCTACCGCTAGATCGCATGTTATAAACAAATACTTGTAGTTTTACTTGAATTCATAGGAACATTAGTGTAAAATCACAAATACTGTACTCGTTTTAGCAAATTACACATAAAAATATAAAATTACCGAAAATTTGTATGTATAAATATGCGCTCACAGATACTCCAGAATATAATGCAAGTTTACACACTCACGGTCATTGTAAAATTACACAATTGAAGATATACAACTATTTTGATATTGGGTGTTCATACAAATACCATGTATCAGTAAAAATACATAACTTTTAGTGTGCATACAAAAACTATGTAGCAGTAGAAATTCATAACTTTAGGTTTTAATGCAGGGAATGGGTGTATTTTTACACATACTTCAAAATGTGTAAACTAACACCAACATCGTGTTTATTAAACCACACTGACGTGTAGGTGGTTCCAAGACTTACACTTGTTACTGCTGCTATAGAGATGCAGCGCAGCGCCCGAAGTACCCCAAGGAGTGAAGTAAATAAAACACTCGTGGTTATTCAAGACGTTCACTTACTTATTTGATACGTATGCAGTTACGCTGATATGTAACAAGTTTATGTGGACCCGGCACTGTGGTCTGCCGGTGACCATTGCTGTTCAACGAGGGCTTAAGCCATGAACATTAGGTGCAGTTACGCGGTACGCTTTAAGTCCTGTTAAAGATGACAGGAAGGCAGACGGTCGTCCCCTCGGCACGAATTAAGCAAAAGGAATGTTGCTCGTCTGAGGCCTAAAAGCGTGGGAGAGCTAGGGGCGACCGAGATATGCGCACCAACTCTCTAGTCGCCTCTACGCGCAAAGCACTGAACTGGCGTGCAGTCTTGCCGTCGAAAACGCGCCTCTATGAGACTTTCAGCGANACGCGCAAAGCACTGAACTGGCGTGCAGTCTTGCCGTCGAAAACGCGCCTCTATGAGACTTTCAGCGAAAACCCTGCCATTTTATGACGTAATTATAAAAATAAAGGTTTTATGAACGTCCCTATTCCTTTTTTTTTAATGTTTTGTGCCGGAATGCTCATACCTAAAAATGACCGTGAAAACTCCCGTTTGAGCCATTTTCACNTTTTTTTTTAATGTTTTGTGCCGGAATGCTCATACCTAAAAATGACCGTGAAAACTCCCGTTTGAGCCATTTTCACTATCTCAAAAACATGCTTTAGAGAGAAATGGAGTAACTGACAAACGTATACAGACGCGTAACGTTTGTTAAATGCTATTCGTAAGCAGACTTCACTCAGATACGTTGGAACAGTTTTTAATNGTATACAGACGCGTAACGTTTGTTAAATGCTATTCGTAAGCAGACTTCACTCAGATACGTTGGAACAGTTTTTAATAAAACGTTATCTGCTGGAGCTCTGCACGCCGTTCGGCGGCCTACACAGGTGGCCATCTTAATGAATTCTGCTGNAATAAAACGTTATCTGCTGGAGCTCTGCACGCCGTTCGGCGGCCTACACAGGTGGCCATCTTAATGAATTCTGCTGTATGCATGCCGCGAGACAAACTACGAAACGTTAATTCCTTTCAGTGTCCTAACGATGAAAAAAATAGGCATTTTTCTGTCTGTGGAGATTCCGCTGGAGAGCGACAGCTTCACGGCCGCTTGCCAGTGTTGCCAACTCAGATTTACTGAAAATCGCTAAGGACAACACAAAATTCGTAGATTCCTATATCATCAATAGGTAGGGCACTGATATTTCGCGAAAAGGTTTCGAGACAAGATACAGTCCAAAGCAANAGATTCCTATATCATCAATAGGTAGGGCACTGATATTTCGCGAAAAGGTTTCGAGACAAGATACAGTCCAAAGCAATGTAGGGTCGTCCAGCTTCTTTGATAGGCTAAAAAATGTTCTAGCCCGTGTTAACCGTTTGCGCACGAATCACGAAGGTTCAATGTCGGAGTTACTTAGTCCTGAGTGGCTTGTGGTCAAAGACGGACACGGCACCAGCAGCCAATGGAAGTACAACAACAGCTGAGGTGTGTATATAGTATTGAAGTCTACTGTGTGCTCCGATTTTTACGCGAAAAGTCACTGGCTCTATCAATAGGGAGTAATTTATTTATGTCAATAGTAGGAGTTTGTTACGCTAACTCGATATTTACTCCAAAGAAAAATTTATAATATTATATATATATATTGCTAAACTATATTTAGAAATCGCTGCTTCTAGCGGGAAAGTCACTAAATGTGCAACACGGCAACTTGCCGCCGCATTATCAGCTGCAGGACGAACTTGTAAGACCGCTGACTTCCGGTCGACAATTCCGGACCTGCCCACGTTGGCCTCGATGAGTCAAACCGAGTTCTGGCGCCGGAAAAAATTACGCGTTTTTCCGTGCTAAATTTATTCACACAAAGTTACACAAAAAAATTCCAGCTCACTACATAAAATAAAAATAAAGGAATTTCATTAAAAATATTAGAAAAAGTAACCAGCCAAAACAGAATAACTGGATAAATATTAGATGTTTTCTTTGTCTTTGAGAAAAATGGATTCTGTGATTCAAATTATTTTTTAAAACAAAAATCATCCAAAATATAAATAAACTAACGCCTACATCAAAGTAAATGACCATTCTTAAAAGTTAAATTTTAATCCAAGTTTAAATATTAAACTGTAAAAGAATCCAATTCATTTTGCAATTTCGTTTATCGATGTTTTCTTCAAATGGTATAGAATTTAAACTGTTAATTATATTAAAAATCCGAATTTAACGTCAAATAGATAGAAATTAAAAATATATACATATAATTTTGAAACTTTAATGTTATCTTTACAAATGTTTTGTGTTTTTGATCATTTTGTTTAAAGAAGTAAGATCTTTCAGTTCATAGACCACTCCACAAACTTTAAACTGAAGCACTATAAACTGTACGAAATCAGTTAAATTTGACTTCAAACGAGTGAAAATTCCCTTCTCTGGAAACAGCAGCCGATGAATAAATGACGCCTGGTCGAACATACACACGACTGTGAAGTCGCTCTTGATGCCAAATAATCACTTTCGTAAGCGATACACTGAACTAGCGATTCTTCGCGAAAAAATATCAGTACATGATAGACTTCAATAATATAAGCATCCAACAGTAGATTGCATATTACCATTGGCTGCTGTCTGCCCGGGCCACTCACAATTTGGCAACACCGACACGGCTCCTATGTGATTTATGTGCAGACAATTAACACGTGTCAAAAAAATATTTCAGCCAATCAAGATAGTTAAATGACCCAGCAGTATTTTTTAAATATAACTTGTCTTGAAATTTTTTCGCGAAATTTCACTGCCCCTAACGGTACCTAAGGGCAGGTATTTTTCGCGAAAATATTTATGGCCATTCTAGCTTCAATATCCTAAGTCAACAACCACAACTTCCTTTGGTTATTGGCCGTATATCTATGCGAGAAGACATGTTCATATTTGACTGGGCCCATCGTAATAAAGTACTCCGATACCAAACGCCCGTGATTCGCGGACAGACACTTGAGGCACGCGACATTTAAAATCATCCAACCACGAAAGTGCATATGAACAAAATGGTTTTGGAGTACAACTGGTCTTGAAATCTTTTCGCGAAAAACACCTGTCCCTAGCGATGCCCTATCAAGGTTCTTCTAATAGAAAAACAAATTAGTGCTCCCATTGCTCGGAATGGTTATCCTTAGAGACCAGCTTAATTCGCAGGTTATTTTGTGGTACAGGCTTAATTACAAGTAACTATGTGCTCTTTTCACGTGTTCCATTGGCCAGCAACCTGTGTAGAACGTTCCAAGGACACTTCCAGCCAATAGTGAAAGCTCAACGCTTGAGCAACCAATTGCCAGTAAAGCGGCTACACAGGTAAATTACGTGCATTTTTCCAGTAGCCAATGAAAACATGATCTATGCTTACGTGTATACAGGACATCGAAGTCTAATATGTTACCAAATAATAACGCTAATTTCGTGCGTCTCCAGTTATCCTACACTTTACATGCATGTGTATTAGTAATTTCAATCAACTGAAAGACCAGCTAAACAAATAATCTCTGCGCCTCATACTGTGTT
>NQII01000231.1:167134-187676 GCA_002778355.1 Clitarchus hookeri
GGGGGAGTGGACCATCGAGCCAAATAAAAGGAATGAATGACGTCCCACTAATGGTTCTACTGACAGAAATTAAAATTCATTAACACCTTAACGTACACACATTAATTTTTCATTTCAGGTGTTGCAAAAGAAGAGATCTATGGCGTGAATAGTACTTACTAATTTCTTATAACAACTGACACACTGGAACCTATTGAAGTGTTTCAGTAGAGCCACGGCACAAGAAGCGACCAATTACAGAACAGTGTGTGTGTCAGCAGCAACCAATAGCATTGCCCAAGGAAAGGCGCTGTGTGTATTGGTGCTGGCTTCCCACCTTGTACAGCACCGACCATGATTTTACGTATTTTGCCACGTGCCAGATGTGAACGAGCATACTCAGTACAATAGTTTCTACTGATTTTCAGTTTATCAGTAATTCTCACTATCCCGTGGGCTGATTCCCAGTTTATTCTAGACTACTCTTCAGTTAGTCAGTTGCAACTTAGTAAGATAACGTACGACGAGTAGTATTCAATTGTAACAACAATGTTAGGGGGAAGTGTGCATACTGTACATCTCAAAGCACGTACTTACATAGATGTTCTAACCTCAAATCATACCAACGTTATGTTCGATAGTGCTACCGTCGGTAAAGCTGCCTGATGCTGGAGCAATGAGTGGGGGGCTACGGCGCAGCTCGTATGAGCACTCTACCTATTTGCCGTCTACGGTAGCGTGCATCTTCTTCTTCTTCCGCGAGACGTTGGTGACTGCAGTGGTACCAACGCTGTAGTGCAGGTTTAAGCGGCACGTCCGTGGCAAACAGCTCATGCTGTAACTCAAGAGAGCTTGTTTGGGTTTCCATTTCGAATGTTTAGCCGGCTTCCCAACCGCGCAAGATTGATCGTAAAGCCACCAAACTTGGTATGCTACCCGTCGACGCCACAAAACGAGAAGCTCGCGTGAGATTCGAAACACGTGCGGTCTAAGTAACTTCGCCGGCGGAGGAGGCACTAAACTAACTTTATGTCATCGTGATGCATTTATGGCGTGTCCTCCCGGTGATGTAAGTAACATGCTCGTAGCCGCTGGAAACAGGCTTTCACAAAAAAAAAATTATTATCACCCTCTCCTTTGGCTAGTTATGTTCGTTTTTGTAGAAGACGGAGAAGCTCGTCGTCGTGGCNGCGTGAGATTCGAAACACGTGCGGTCTAAGTAACTTCGCCGGCGGAGGAGGCACTAAACTAACTTTATGTCATCGTGATGCATTTATGGCGTGTCCTCCCGGTGATGTAAGTAACATGCTCGTAGCCGCTGGAAACAGGCTTTCACAAAAAAAAAAAAATTATTATCACCCTCTCCTTTGGCTAGTTATGTTCGTTTTTGTAGAAGACGGAGAAGTTCATCGTCGTGACGATGGTCACATCTCACGCCAGAGTAAACACTGCGTAGAAGCCTCCGCCAGACGACAACATATAAAAATGCGTGTTCAACACTTTGAGCGAAACGTGCGGTCATTCTCGTTTCCAGACTAAATGAGTATGTCGACACACTCCGTGTTATATATGGGTGACACTACGCCAGTATAACTACATTTGGAAAAGTACGTCTAAACAATGCCGGAATACCACAAAAAAAATGTAAAACATGGTAATCGTATAAATCCCGGTCCTGGAGATACCAACTAACACTTTCCAGCCAGAATAACTTTCTGTTTCCTTGGTATCTTTGTTCCAGAAATATTATAGAATGTGTAGGCAGGGGCTTTAAAGATTTGCGAATTTATTCTAGGTCAAGTTGGACCTCAAATACATGTACGTTTCTGTTATTTTTTGCAATTGGACCACAGGTTATTAGACACAACCAGGTGAACTTTGAGCCAATACAGACTGCGAGGAAAAAAGCATATCGTGTCAACTGGCTATATTCTATTCGCAGTTTTCTCGCACTTTTTTAATCAAACATTTGAAAATCAGCTCACGTATAGCGTGTTTGGTTGTTTTCTAAATATGTAATGTATCATAAGTAGAAACCTGAAGAATTCGCGGATTCATTTCGGGACAAGCTGGAATCCAAAACACGTGCTTTTATATAACTTAAGCCATTGGTCCACACGGTGTTTGACACCTCCTGGAGAACAGTGTCCAATTGTAGCCTNTGCAATTGGACCACAGGTTATTAGACACAACCAGGTGAACTTTGAGCCAATACAGACTGCGAGGAAAAAAGCATACCGTGTCAACTGGCTATATTCTATTCGCAGTTTTCTCGCACTTTTTTAATCAAACATTTGAAAATCAGCTCACGTATAGCGTGTTTGGTTGTTTTCTAAATATGTAATGTATCATAAGTAGAAACCTGAAGAATTCGCGGATTCATTTCGGGACATGCTGGAATCCAAAACACGTGCTTTTATATAACTTAAGCCATTGGTCTACACGGTGTTTGACACCTCCTGGAGAACAGTGTCCAATTGTAGCCTTCCACTGTGACAGTAGACAACCAATGTGCTGTTGATATCATCATATTTGTACATAAGACTGTAGGGTCTAGCCTGTACGTCATTGAACTCACGAATTTTTCAGGTGTCTAATCATAANCATATTTGTACATAAGACTGTAGGGTCTAGCCTGTACGTCATTGAACTCACGAATTTTTCAGGTGTCTAATCATAAGCTTATTATTCTTCAGTTAACATAAAAGTATATATTTTTTTAGTAAAATTGAACTTTTCCTTAAAATTGTATGAATAAATTATATTTCATTAACAATTAAAATGAGTAAAACCGTGCGAAAGTAAGTGTGTTTGTAATGCCAAGTAGGAAATAGTTCTCATGCAAAACGTAATTATACTACGTGTGTACAAATTTGGTGCGTTTTCCTTTTGTTGTAATTTTCTACACTTAGTTATGCTTTGTTGGCGTGAGGCGGAAAAATAGCATGTAAGTATAACTTTAGTAGGTCTTCAGAAAAGTTGGAAGGAACCATGAATGGACTACACAAACTGCGACAGCAGCCAATGAAAAGAAAGGCGAGGCTCAAAAATACTTAAGACAGTGGAGTCTACTAAACAGGTCATTTTAACGCGAAAATGTTCTGTCCTTAATATAATATGTGAATTCGCTAGTTTGGTAAGCTGTATGCTTAATTGGTAACCTGTATGCTATATTTCACAGTGAGTCCTACTAAGGCCACTTCTACTAGAGGTTGGGAAGATCAATGGGAAAAGTTTGGCAAAAGCAAAATTTTCGCCACTAGGTACGCGCTAGTATTTGCAAGGTACCAGATTTTCTCTATTTGCTACGTTAAAAAACAGGATAGTTGCAGTAATCATAAACTTCGTAACCAAACGAAATATTTCTCTTTTATAATTAACGTAGATTAAAATTTTAATTAATTGTCACCTTTTGGAACACTGCGCACCTAGCGGCGGAAATTTTCCCTATGCCAAACTCTCCCATAAGAAATCACGTTTTTTTTTTCTGAATCTGTAGTAGAAATAACTCTATTCTTACATACAATCACTAGATGTCAAATGCTCGTGGCTGCTTGCCATCACAGTGAAAAGCGATGATTAGCCTTGCACTTTGTTGCATTATTATTATTACTGGCTGGCGGTTCTCCACACTCTCAATCTAAATCAGTGGAATTATTTACTGAGTCTTCAGTTAATGATCTGTTATATACTGGCGAAATCAGTGGAATGCACTGGGCGTTTACTGCCAGGCCAGCGTAACACTCGTACACTAGGAATCAGTGTAAATCACTGTTTGAACAGTAAATACCAGCAACTGAAATTATCAGTAGAATACTACTGATTCAATTGGAGCATTTTCGACGGTTCTGCAGTCAAGTCCGCTTATTTGGAGCAGTTTCAACTGTTTCTATTTCAGAGTGCAGGAAGCGTCAAGGACGTGGACGAATTGCGGAAGATAAAAGTACNGAGCAGTTTCAACTGTTTCTATTTCAGAGTGCAGGAAGCGTCAAGGACGTGGACGAATTGCGGAAGATAAAAGTATGAGATTTTTTAAAATTCTAACTTGTCCTAAAATAAACCCGGCAATTTTTTAGGTCTCCAATCAACCCTTTCGGACCAACTTTAATTTACAGTTTCAAGCGTCGCAAACAAAAAAAAAATTATTATGCACAGCAATTGTTTTGTCACAACTTGTTTCGTCGTCGCATCCAATGAGCTGTAGGCCATATGTTCGGCTACAGATGACGCAGACCCGTAAGACGGTTTGCATGTAATTTACCCACAGCTTCGCAGTGTACAGCACAGACTAAAGATTGCCTACACGTGCGTAACGTACACAATTGTGTACACAAGGTTTCAATGGGGTAAGTACTTATGTACACTTAGGGCCAGTGACTTTTCGCGTAAAAATCGCAGCACACAGTAGACTTCAATACTCTATACACACACCTCAGTTGTTGTCATACCTCCATTGGCTGCTGGTGCCGTGTCCGTCTTTGACCAATCCACTCAGGACTAAGTAACTCCGACAGTGAACCTTCGTGATTCGTGCGCAAACTGTTAACACGGACCAGAACATTTTTTAGCCAATCAAAGAAGCTGGACGACCCTACAGTGCTTTGGACTGTATCTTGTCTCAAAATATTTTCGCGAAATATCACTGGAATTTTGCTCCAATCAGCTTGTTTCAGACAGGGGACGATGTTTGGCACGTTAGTGACATATTCTCTCTGAGGTATGTTTACTTTCTCGCTCCGATAAACAGGAAGCGGTAGTGTACAGCACTTGAGGTACAGCGCCGGTCAAGAACAGTCCCACTCGCAGCGCGTTCTCGCTCCGCCACTCGATCGTATGTGCAGAAGTACGAGCGGAGGTTACAAAAAAAAAAGTTGAAAACTTCTTCTCCCCCCTCCCCTCCCCGCGGCAAACTCCCAACCTTCTTGTGGTGGGGGGCGGAGCCGAAGGAAAAGTGCTGGATGAACCCATCAACGCCGGGTTCGTGTTCAAATATTGAGAGGCGCTTGGCTGGCCGTGAGAAAGCAAACAGTAATTATTTAAAGACCCTACCTTGTCCCCTCGGCGTCCAGCGGAGAGGCGCAGGTGATCGCTCAACTCTCTGGAGACATGCAGGGAAGTTCGACCGCAGAGTGACCCAAGGCAGTGCGATCAATTCGCAATTTTCGTTTTTTAGAAAAATTATTACGTTGCCCTATTTCGCCAACAAAGTCGATTACGTATTTTTTTTTTTTTTTTTTAGTGTGCGCTTTGTTAACTTTGAAGCTGACAAATTACCAAACAAAAAGGACCCAATCATCGCCAAATTAGTTTTGCTTGTTTGGAACTTTTAAGTACACATATAGGCGAGGTTATTGGAATAAACAAATGTGTATCGTACTCAAAATACAACGGCCATTTTCGTGGGTACGGTGCTGCCTCTGGAGGCGTCGCAAACGCGAGTACTAAAGATAATGCAGTCCACATGAAATCGAGTTTTGCAGTATTTTGTGTTTAAATAAATCCGATTTCATTGTCAGCAAACAAATTCATTGGAAGTATTTTAACTTCTTCTTATTATTATTTTTCTCTTCGAGCGTGACCTGCCACGGACGGCGAGAAACAATTGCNGGAAGTATTTTAACTTCTTCTTATTATTATTTTTCTCTTCGAGCGTGACCTGCCACGGACGGCGAGAAACAATTGCTTTACTGGTCAGTGTTTTCTTTTCTTCCAAAATTTCTTCATTTTTTAGCTGAAGTTCTTTCTTCTTTCATCTGACCAGGTGTTCTTGGCCTTTTTATTTTGCTTTCTCTGGGACCACTTAAATTCGTCAACCTTCCTTCTAAACACCTCCTTGTCACAAATCTCTCTAGGATAGACTCNTTTCTCTGGGACCACTTAAATTCGTCAACCTTCCTTCTAAACACCTCCTTGTCACAAATCTCTCTAGGATAGACTCCGACTTCTTCCATGTATTTTCTTGTCTCTGTCTTCATTTTGAACTTCAGTAGTTAGTTTCTACAAATGACTTTATTTCACCATAGTGTCACGTATTCGAAAACAAAATGTCGCGTGGCGACTGTATGGCCCACCGCCGGTGACGTCACATGCCGTGGAGGCTGTAAAGCGTTGTAGTCTCGGTGGTGACGGCTGGCGTCGCATCCAAGGAGGTCGTACTGCACATGTAGCGTGTGCGACCTCCTTGGATGCGACGCCACGGACATNCGCCCGACCGTCTCAACAACCAATACGCCTCTTCGGACAGCGGACCCGTTCTCCGGTACTCTGGAGATCCCGGCGGTGGCATGTGAACTGCTCGGGTCAAGTCATGGACTAAACATGAAGTAGACCCGTCGACTAAAGAAGAGGTAGACAAATTATTCTTATCCTGTGCATGTACCACACACTGACCTACCCCAAAGCAACGCAACTGTCGAAGTCAACATGGTCAACAATGCTGAACTTGATTGTTTATATCTTAATTTTTACATGACAAGCACTTTTATACGAATAAAATACCTTTACCAATTTGAACTTAATCAAACTGGATTACAAATTTGTTAGAGGAAGTGTACAAGCAACTCAAAGCACTTGTTTGATAAACAGTGTTCTAACCTCAAATCCTATCCACGTCGTTTATGATAGTCGTGTTGGCAGAAAAGCCGTTCAATGTTGGGGGCACGGAGTCTGGTTGTGCGCGGACAGCGAGATCGGTCTACCTCATCTTTAGTCTACGAGTAGGCCGATTTTCTTCTTCTTTGGATGCCACCGACATCAACTCGCCCATCCCAAGTACAGATGTCAAAGTCACATTGTCAACAGCGGTGAACGTGCTTGTTGTTAACATTTGAATTTTCAACAGACTCGCTCTTTTGTATGAATAAATAATTTCGTTTAAATTTAATTTATTCTGGTTGCATTAAAAGTAAGCGAGAGGAAGTTTACAAATAACTCAAATCACTTGCTCGCGTGAACGGTTTTCTAACATCATATCCTAATTACGTTGTTTTTGATGGTTCTTCAAATCTACTGTATGATCTTTCCTTTCTCATAGCATCACAAAATCTATATTCAGTTAAGTAGCTTTAGACCATTGGGAATGAAAATTAATGTATCAAGTGTTGTGCATATGTATAAAGTAATCAGTAAGAAGATACATAGTAATTTAAAAGTTATTAATAATAAGGATGCCCATCGTCATAACACAAGACAAGTGTGTGACATTCACATGAAGACAGTCAACACGGCTAAGCATGATTGTACTAGTAATTTAAGTAGACTGTTCTACAGTTTACCAGGTAAAAGTAAATAAATTAAGATGGCAAAGTAGTAACTTTGTTATATATATATAATGAAGAACCTACATTATGACTTAAAATAATAAACCAATTAGGCTAACCTTTCAAAAATAATAAAAATTGCCATCTGATCTCTGCAGTGAGTATTATACCAACCTGCGAAAAGCTAAAAAAATTCCGATCTCTGCGATGTCCACCGCAGATCTGTACTAACATGAGAACATCTTCAAATTCACTATCTGCAGTGTAACAACTATGATATTTGTCTACAAACTGTGTGCCATATTAATCTTTGTAATCCTTTAAAATCTCCACATTAATCCTATCTGCGTTCTTTATCCGAAATATGTTTATGTAAAAGCCACATAAATATAAACACTTGTCGTCATATTATGATAGTTTTCACAATGTAGCACTGAAATGTAGAAAATTTCGGAATATGGAAGCCCAAAATTCTATGCTCCTAATTAATTTTGCCAAATAAATCACATATCACATGTCATGTGATTTATATCATATACACAACATGTTAATAATTATTAAGGATATTTAACTGTCAGTACTCTGGTACTGGCATCCTAAATCTATTTTAAAATAGGTATTGAGGTTTTTGCCAACACATTTTTATTCATCCTTGAGAAACTAACAAATATTAATATTATTTTCTCTCGGACGAATAATAATGTGTTGTCAAAAAACATCAATTGGCCTGAATATTTTAAAAAAGATCCCGGATGTCGGTACACGAGTACCGATTGTCAAATATTCTTGATACTTAATTAATATGTTGCGTATAAGATATAGCTCACATGACATGTGATTTAGTTGGCAAAGTTAATTGGGAGCATAGAAGCTTGCGTTCCCATCAGTGGTGTGTGGTGGAGTGTTGCGAAGTGAGCTGGTGCTTACTCAGTGCTGTACACACACGGCGCACGCAGCAGGAAACAGTAACCAGAGTGGAGCCGGGAAAAACTTAATATACTGCGTCCACTCACGAGAGAGCGGTGAGACGGCCATTTCACACGTGCTATGACATCAAGTGCAGTACTACGTTTAAGTGGCCGATGTGTAAACTATAGTCTATGCGCGGTTTCTTCACACTTTTTGAATCAAACCTTTGTAAAATCACCCCATGCCTGGCGTGTTTAGTTATTTCATATGCATGCCATGTATCACAAGCGTTTTGTACCTCTGTTAACATGAAAGTGTCTTATTTTTCGTTAAATTAAAGTTTCACCTGTATTTTATTTATAAATTATTATATTTAATTTACAATAAATATGAATGAAAACAGTGAGAACACGCGTGTGTTGGTAGCGCCTAGTAAGAATTACTTCTCATGCAAAATATCATTACAACTGAGTTTGCATGAATTCGGTGCATTGTTCTTTGGTGTAATTTTGTAGACTGCGTTAATCTTTGCTTGTATAAGGCGGAGGAATATCCTGAAAGTAGAATTTTAGCAGGGCTTCAGAAAAGTGCCAAGTAACCGTGAATTGATTATAGCTAACGATTAGGTATAGCACAGAGCAAAACATAGTTTACCTTGCAACAGTTCACCACACACCGCTGGTTCCCTTATTTCGAAATTTTTGACATTTCAGTGCTACATTGTGAAAATTATAATCATTTGACTACAAATATTTAAATTTATGAGCTCTCTTTCAGATAATGAAATAAAAAATTATCGTTAAAAAAGGTGTGAGTGAGTGAAGATATTTGGGCGGCTCTTAACAGTGAAGTCTTAAGAGCCGGTGAGGGTGCAATGAACTTAGTAGGGAGCAGCACCGGAGTGCAAGGGCGTGGGAAACGGGAGATCCCCGAGAAAACCTGCTGACCAGAGGCATCGTCCGGTACGATTCTCACACGCGAAAATCTGGGGGCGGCCCCGTGGGGAATCGAACCCGGTTCGCCTTGGTGGGAGGCGAGTAGTCTAACCACTAAATCACCGCGGCCCCACGTGAAATGTGGCCTTAAGGAGTTAAAGTGAGGAGCGTTTATAAACTTAGGACACCGACGGTACGGCGGTGAAGACGTTGCGGCTTACGCAGTGACTCAGAATCAGGCCTGCAGCACAAGTAGTTTGTCGAGGCGGTGTCGCTAATCTCCCCGGCACACACAGCTGGGGTCGAAAACAAACGACGACCGCCATCCTAACTGGATGCGAGTACTCGACAGAGGACGTGAAGCACACTCGCGATGACACACCCCCCTGAAATAATCGACCTTCCGAACGCCGTCTGCCGGGAAGGAGTAATGCCCGGTTCACGTGTAAGCCAATCACGTCGGACAGACAAGAGTGGAAAACTAGAGCAGTCAATCAGAAGCTGTACTTATTTCCCACACGAGCCGATATCCCTGCTTGCGGAATATTTCCCATAAGTCACTTGGTTCACACATTGATTTGATTTGAGAGGTTTGGGCAGCTCTAACAACGAGATCTTGCGAGCCGATGAGGGTGAAGTGAGGTGCGTATCGAGCAGGCCGGAATGTAAGGGCGGGGGTAAACGGGAGATACCCGAGAAAACCCGCTGACCAGCGGCACTGTTCCCACATGGCAGTATTCCCCACCGGGATTCAAACTCGGTTCGCGTAGGTGGGAGGAGAGTACTCTGATCACTACACCACCGCGGCACCCGATATAATAGTATAGAAAATAATGAAATACGTGAATATAGACGTTATTCAACTCTTGTGTTAAGAATTGTAGTTTGTAAATGAACCGATAAGTAGGGACACCTGTTCTTCGCGAATAGATTCCACAACTAGTTGCACTCCAAAACACTTTAGTTGAGATCCGCTTTGGTGATTGGATAATTTTAAATGTCGCGCGTCTTAACAGTATACCTGCCAATCAAAGACGACCAATAAAGGAGTACCCTTATTCTGATTGGCCCATTTAGTTTTCTGACATAGAAACGAGGCCAATGAGCAAAGTAAACTGCGTGTGTACACGTACAATATTGTACTAGGACGTAAAGTATTTTTGAATGTACAGTTTCTTGAAAATCATTATGTAAAAATTCATACTAAAAGTGGAATTAATAAAACTGATTTGAAACATATCAGCGTTTAGTTTATTATCAGTCTTATATTTTTAAATCTTGGTATTAAAAATAACAAACGAAATAGCATGGTTGTAAATACCCTGCAAACAAATAAAAAACTAATTCACGACGCAGAAAAATCCGCTTACAGTACACGTGAACAACTATAGGTTCTGCCCGCTCCGCCTGTTCGACGTTTGTCGGCGTGCGTGTGAATTAGCCTTAAGTCGCAGGTGCAGTTTGCGTCAGCCCAGCTTGCGTTCGTGCATGTCGTTTCATCGCGTCCTTGTTGCTGCTGGAAACGCCATCGTGAATATTTGCGTGGTGTGTTAGCTTGCCTGACACATTGTCTCATTATTTGTTAGTGCAGCTTTCGGATACCGTGTTCCGATTCGTTCAGCTTCAGTTGGAACATCACGGCGTTCAAATATTCGTAATGTCATGCCGCTATAGGCTGTCCACAGTAAAATGAACACTTTTTAAATCAACTTTGAAAAAAAAATATTACTGCCAGGAACTGCGAGTTTTTTTTTTTTGAAAACATTGACTGGCGCGCTGTCTGTTGAGTTCGCAAAGACGCAGGAAAAATAGTTCCATGTTTTTGCGTCGTATTAGAAGTACGATGTATAAATTTGTGGACAGTGGATTTATTTAATTTTGTTTCTGTTTCTTTATGCACATAAGTGTGAGAATTAGCATGGTAACACATTTGATTTGTGACGTTTTCACAGTTACACTTAACTAACGCATGAATAAAGTGGTGTGGTCGGTATAGCAATGTGAATTCAGTATATGGTGGAAGGATACAGATCAGGGGAGGAAAGTAGACCCTCAGCAGAGATTACCGAAGTGCTCACTTTACCGTGAACATCCTATACTTGTTGTACTACATGACTTGGTTATTACCAGATAAAAGAGATATAATTTTCAAAAACTGAAAACCCACATGTTATTAAAATAAAATGTATTTTATAAATTATGTTTAGACCAGGAAAGAATTGCAATATTGCTAACAATTTATGAAGCACAGCCTCCAGATATGTTATTGGAGTGAAATGAATTTCTGAAGGAGAATATCATGGCTTAAAATAAAAAGAAAAAAAATGGATTGTGTACAAACGAGACAGGTTAGAAAGGACGTGAAAGAAAGACTACACGGATGAATACAAAATGCGAGACTATAACTTAGTGGTCTTGGGTATGTAAACGAAATGGATAAAAAAATGTATCACCAAAGAGAATGTAAGAAATGAATATCAGTGATGGCAAGTGCCTACAAAGAAGCTCAAGAGACAGATTTAGCATGGGCGTAGGAGATGATATATGGTGGAGATCATTTTAAGAAAGGAAAGAGACAGAGTTGAGAAACCTCGACACGAGCGTTTAATAAAAGAATTGCTGGAAATAATGAAGAGGGAAAATGAACAAAAAGAAGACCGCTGAGGACAAGGAAAATTGGAAAATCGGAAATAACAAAGTAGGTAAAGGGTTCACCTGTAAGGTGTTTCACGAAAATATCCCACAACCAATTGTACTTCAAAACGTGTTAGTTCAGAACCAATATCGTGGTTGGATGATTTTTAACTCTCACGCGTCTAAGTGTCTGCCAGCCAATCACGGACGCTCACGGCCCGGGTAACTTTATTCTGATTGGCCCCAGTCGAGTAGAAAATGTCTTCTTACACACACACACACGCGCGGCCAATAACGAAAGGAGATTTGCAAGCTTGCTCGTGAGAAGTTGAAGTCTAGCTACAGAAATAAATATTTTCGCGGAAAAACAGGTTGCTCTACCTATAAAGATGCAATCTCAGTTAGATAAGTTCTTCAAGAAGGTTTCAATAGCAAAACGAATACAGGACCCAAAAATACAAACAAAAACGTATTCGTAAAGACTGTGTGTATTTAGCGTGTAGCGTCTTATGGGGACGGGTTGGGTGCAAAGTTTGCGATGGCTGGACTATCGTTGCGTGAGCCAACAGCGACAATGTGGCTTACTGTGTGTGAACACTGCGAGCAGTTACACAAATAACCACTCCGTATTAAAGAAATTACTATAATTATATCATTTAAGTTAATTTTATAGCCAAATTGATTTTCGCTAATAATTTTTGTGTCCCGAATAACGTGTCCGGTACTGGGAACGGTAAAAAAAAAAAAAAAATAAAAAAATAAAAAAAAAGGAGGGGTGTAGTATTTGTAAACTTAAAATTACGCTATTAAAAACGAGTTTCGTCTGCGTTATTTGGGCNAAAAAAAGGAGGGGTGTAGTATTTGTAAACTTAAAATTACGCTATTAAAAACGAGTTTCGTCTGCGTTATTTGGGTGCCATATTATTACTCGTGTTGTTCTCTGTCGCAAGGTTTTTAGTTTGTGTTGATTCGTTAACAGGTTTGCAAGAAAACGGCCATTAGTTTTAAGTGCCCGTGAGTATTTTGAGTGGGAGAAACTGTCCTGAAATTAAGTATAATTTGGTTATTCCACACAAGATGTAGCTGCGTAAGGAATTAAACTGATATTTTGGGTTATGTAGTCTATTGTGGTAAAAAAAAACTTTAATCNCAAGATGTAGCTGCGTAAGGAATTAAACTGATATTTTGGGTTATGTAGTCTATTGTGGTAAAAAAAAACTTTAATCTCGCTCCATTACCTAATGTGAATAAAATTTAGTATTTAAGTGTTTAACAATTGTTTACAAAATAAAATTTTGTCTAGAATAGGTTAACAAACTCTTGAAATTTGCATAGTTCCAAAATATGATGTATTAAAATAACTCAGAAAAATCAGATATTGCATAAAATTTATTCTGAAAAATTTTATTCGATTACGTTGTTTCCGCTTCTTAACCGACTTGCACAAAATTCTGTATTATATAATACCACAAAAATCTATAATTAAAAAATAATTTTCGCTCAACGACGGTATGATGCTCACTAGCATTTTACTTGAACTCTTAAAAAAAAACACAGTTCGTAGTTGCACGTAAAATGTTTGTTCGAAAAACTCTAATGATTTCAAAAAATTTCTTAAATAAAAACCTTCCCGTTGTAATCGATTTGCATAAAATATTATTAAGTGAAATATTTTGGACACACCTCATTGCTACACTATGTGTGTAATTAAACTGAAAAAACTGAAAAACCCAAGGACAACACAATGATGACGACACAGACAAAAAGTTGGTTTCAATAAAACTGAAAAAGTGTAAAAACCAGGCACATCACAACTAAGACAGCGCAGACGAACATTGAGACGAAGACAACATTTAGCACATGACTGGAAGACACGACGATGACGACACATAATACAGTAGTTTTTCTTAGGCGAGTTTGTCGCCACGTTATATTTCACCTAATCATTCACCCCTATCGCAAGAATATTTCAAACAATATAAAATACGGCTTCCCCTTAGTTTTGCGATATTATTCGAAAAGTCACTTTTTTTGTAAATTTGGTAAACTGTCTTAATTCGCTGGAGTTATGAATTAACACTTTTCATACACTGGTCAATACTCATACTATCAAAGAATGTTTCTGCAAAACAAGTTTCAATATTTTGGTGTTCTTCAGCGGCTTCTTGGCACAGTTTTAAATTGTGTGGTAACGAATTAAATTATTTNAAAGAATGTTTCTGCAAAACAAGTTTCAATATTTTGGTGTTCTTCAGCGGCTTCTTGGCACAGTTTTAAATTGTGTGGTAACGAATTAAATTATTTAACAACTTTCAATTTGACTGATTTTAATGGATTGCTCTAGATGAGCTTATAAATTACATATTTTGCGGAGCAATGTGAATTTTGAAAAAAATTGGGTCTAGCGTTTTATCAAAGTCATGCATTATGAAATTTCCAGTAGTTCACATCACAAAACAGCATTTCAGTATACATGTATGTAAAGTATAGGCTGTCCACGGTAAAGTGAGCACTATTGAGGCCCTAGTTAGTTTTTCCTTCCAACCATGTTTTATCCTTTAACCGCCTTATTAAATAAATATTACCATGTAAGTAATTAACACGGTGTGTAAACTTCACCGCACTCGGAAGTTTATAAGGCTAAGATAAAATATATTTATCGATTAATACTCAAAATGAGAGGGCTTTCAAAAGTTCTCACTTTACCGTGAATAGGCTCACTGTAAAAAAAATTCTGGTAAACTTCCGAAATGTATCGGAAATTTTTTAACCTATACATTGTATGGAAATATTAACATATCAAACTGCAAATATAGGAGCGTTTAGTATCACTACTATACGCATTTGACCCTTTCTTGAGCAAATGTAGGACCGCTGCCATGGATGATGAGGAAATAACTTTACGATATGCGCTTTCCCAATATACATATACACTGACGTGGTAAACTTGCAAATAATTTCTTATAGAGTGTACCTGCACCTCAGTATTCTCTGAGTCACCGAGTGCCCACGCTGTATTTTTTTTTTTTTTTTTTTNCTTATAGAGTGTACCTGCACCTCAGTATTCTCTGAGTCACCGAGTGCCCACGCTGTATTTTTTTTTTTTTTTTTTTTTGTAATTGTACAATGAATTCTTTGAGAGTTAATTTCCAAATAGATTTTTGTAACATTACAAATAAATTAGAGTAAATTTCACAAAACCATAGTGTGGAATGTGCGAAACTAGTGTTGAATTCTAAGAATTAAGTGATGAAGAATTAAAGTTTAATATAAATATCGAGATACAGAAACAATTATTTATGATTCCAAAATAATGTGTTATAAATATTCAATGTTTCAGAGGTTGTGTTACAAGTGGTTTCCNTTATAGAGTGTACCTGCACCTCAGTATTCTCTGAGTCACCGAGTGCCCACGCTGTATTTTTTTTTTTTTTTTTTTGTAATTGTACAATGAATTCTTTGAGAGTTAATTTCCAAATAGATGTTTGTAACATTACAAATAAATTAGAGTAAATTTCACAAAACCATAGTGTGGAATGTGCGAAACTAGTGTTGAATTCTAAGAATTAAGTGATGAAGAATTAAAGTTTAATATAAATATCGAGATACACAAACAATTATTTATGATTCCAAAATAATGTGTTATAAATATTCAATGTTTCAGAGGTTGTGTTACAAGTGGTTTCCNAAACAATTATTTATGATTCCAAAATAATGTGTTATAAATATTCAATGTTTCAGAGGTTGTGTTACAAGTGGTTTCCAAAGAATTGTACTTGAAGAGTGTAGCAGTGGCCAATGAACTGCAGAGTAGCTGTGACTGGCTTTCGGCGACTAGTATTTGAAGTGACTAACATTTCTGATCGGGTTTCATAGCGCAGTTCAACCAACAACGTCTTGTTCTAGTTACACCGCCGGCTCGCTCTTGGCGAGCCACTCCACTTGGCAGAAGCATGCACTTGTTTACTTTCTTCACTCCTGGCTTGATTCTCGGAATTTTCTGTGTCACGCCAAGGGGCTATACTTGGGTCACGGTCAGTTGAACACCACTCAAAGCAACCTTTGAAAAAAAAAATTCCCTCCCCCGAACTGCAAGTATTTTATCTTAAAACATCGACCGTGGCATTTCTACAGTAATGGCGTACGTGGGTGAACTACAAAGAACAGTTATTTGTCTTAACCATTTCAGATCGGAATTAGTTTACAAGCTGAACTGTCGAAATCGGTAATTTTTTTGACGTGCCTGAACTTGTGTCAGCATGCTTTTCGCAACCAGTGATGAGCAACGTTCTGCATGTTCCCTGACGTCAGAATTAACCATTCAAAAATAAAAGATGCAGAAAATTAAAAAAACAAAAAAAATTCCCACAAGGAACACGCTTAAGAAACCGGGTATTAATTCCTATTGTGTACAGTGCCAACCATAAATATACTTCACGTGCAACATGACCTCGAACGTGTTAACGTCTTATAAACACTTTAGAAACTCGACGAAATCATGTAGAGAAATCATTACTTCCAACTCCTTTAAACTTATATGTTTGTTGCACTTTTCTTTCACCCTCATCTTTATTTCGCGTGTTCACACCCGGGCTGGATCCAAAATCTAGCGAAGGAGGGAGCAGGATTCTTGAATTCAAGAGTACGCAGTTTTATAACAGTTTCAAAATATATTTCATGAAAATCAAATTATTTTCCGGTGTTCTTATAGTAGGTTTCACAAATTTGCTCGCACCTTCGCATGTACAGTATTTTACGAAAGTTAGGCTACACGGAATCAGGAAAGCATAAACTATCAACAGTTGAGTTATTTGGGCGGCTCTTAACAACGAAGTACTGAGAGGAGGGTGAAATGAGGTGAGAATGGAGCAGCGCCGGAATGCAAGGGCGGGGGAAACGGGAGATCCCTGAGAAAACCCGCTGACTAGAGGCATCGTCCGGCAGTCTCGCCGCTCAGCCACCACGACCTCGTTGCCTTTAGTAATTATGATATATATGTCGCGGCTTTATGAACAAGAGGCTCTATAGTTTTGCGTGTCGGTTCTACGGTTGACGGTATACAATCATGTGAAAGATTCCCGACCTCCGCTAATACGATACACTCTGCAGGACTGTGATCAGTAGGGACCATAATTTCGCGAAAATATTTCCTCACATGCTATATTTCAATACGCTACGGGCGTATCAGTAGTTTCGTCACGCCAATAATAATTGAATAACTCCGATAGTGTAGATCTGTGATTCGCTGGCTGACACTAGATGCGTTATACCTAGGGCCAGTGACTTTTCGCGTAAAAATCGGAGCACACAGTAGACTTCAATACTATATACACACCTCAACTGTTGTTATACCTGCATTGGCTGCTGGTGCCATGTCCATCTTTGACCAAGCCACTCACGACTAAGTAACTCCGACCAACGGTTAAACGCAAACGGTTAACACGGGCCAGAACATTTTTTTAGCCAATCAAAGAAGCTGGACGACCCTACAGTGCTTTGGACTGTATCTTGTCTAGAAATCTTTTCGCGAAATATCACTGCCCCTATTTATACGGGAACTGTACAATCACGAAAGTGGATCTGTGCTAAAGTGTTATGAAATACAACTGGTCTTGAAATCTTTTCGCGAAATTCGGGTGGCCTTACTAATCAGCTAACCTGCAACACACTGGTGGCTTCGTTACGTGTGGCCGTGTGGAATAGGAGTGTCAGTTCCCACTGCACTCTAAATATGAATCAGTGATTTCAATCAGAAGAATTATTCTACAGAATCTTTAGTTAATTAGCTGTTATCTAATGACGAATCAGTACACTAGGAATCAATGGAAATTGCTGTTTAATCAGTGAATACCTGCCATTGAAATATTCAGTACAACTTAACTGATTCAAGTGGAACAGTTTCAACCGATATGCAGGTAAATTCGCTGATTTGAACTGTTTCGATTTTAGAGTGTGTGTAAGCAGCTGGTGAACTGATGAACTCTAATGGCATGAGTACTCTATTGTGAAGCCTAGCTGGTGCCGTGTAATAAAACGAAGTTTTAGGATCTGTAGTTATAAGGAAAACACTGACAGAACTAGTAGCTGAGACTTGCTGTATATATCGCCAGCCATACATCATGTATAGGTAGGGGCAGTGATATTTCCCGAAAAGATTTCGAGACAAGATACAGTCCAAAGCACTGTAGGGTCGTCCAGCTTCTTTGATTGGCTAAAAAAATGTTCTGGCCCGTGTTAACCGTTTGCGCACGAATCACGAAGGTTCAGTGTCGGAGTTACTTAGTCCTGAGTGGCTTGGTCAAAGACGGACACAGCACCAGCAGCCAATGGAGGTACAACAACCGCTGAGGTGTGTATATAGCATTGAATTCTACTGTGTGCTCCGATTTCTACGCGAAAAGTCACTGGCCCTATGTATAGGGATTGGAAAATTTCGCGAATTCCTTTTAGGACAAGCCAGACTTCAAACACACGTGTATCTCTGTTATGTTTTCAATTGGATACACGTTTATTAGAGGCGCTCAGGTAAACTGCGAGCCAATAGCAGACCTACGAGGAAACAAGCGCCGAATGCCACGCCATCTGTCATGAGGTAAAAATGGCCACACACTGGAGGAGCAGCCAATCAACAGAAATATGAGGTTTGAAAATACATAGTACTGTGGAGTCTATCCTACAGGTCGTTCAAAACGCGAAAATTTCCTGTCCGTAATCACGCAAACTGGGAACCTGTGTAAGTACACGGAAACGAAATGGCATAGCGGTTCTTTTGATGTGGTCGTACCGATCCAGCGAATCACTGCGTGAAGCGTGCCTGGTTGTCTACACTCTAAAAAAAATTGTGGCAAACGTCCTGAACTGAATTGGAAGTTTTAAACCCGTATTTCGAATGGAAATAACACTACACATCTGACTACAAACGTGGAATGTTTAGCGTCGCTACTATACAAATTTGAGAAGTTTCCTGCGCATTTGACTGTTTACTGAGCAAATGTAGGAACGGCCACCATGAATGTATGGGAAATAACTTTACCTTTCGCGCTTTCTCACTCTACGTGTACACTTATGTAGTAAATCTGAGATTAATTTCTTAGAGTGTATTAAGTGCTGCGGAAGGTTCCCTATTGGCTGGACTGCCTCCTGGCAAGGAGGTTACCAGGCGCTGATTGGTGAACGGCGTTCCGACATGTTGCTGGCCAGTGACGCCATTTTGCTGGCGTGCGCGGCTGGAGTTGGCGGTATAGGCAGCTGCTTCACCTCTGTATTATTAAGTACTCTGTGTCCTCGTGCAGAAAATCAGAGGGAATGAACGTTCACATCAAAGGAACTCACAACGTCATTTCGTCTCTGTGCACGTATCTACTCTGTGCGACTGAAGTCAATTTGTAGAGAGCCGGAAATTTCGCGGGTTCTTTAGGCGGCAAGCAAGACTCCACAATCCTTTGTGTTCTGGAACCTCACTTAGTTGTTCATTGGCTGATGCTCCAGTTTTACCCCAGACCAGGTGGCACTGGATTCGGTACTTGTTTTCTTGCAGGTTGGTTATTGGCTCAAATTCGACCAGGGCGTGGCTTATGAACTGCGATCCAATTGGAAAAGGAAATCACGTGCACATGCGTTTGGAGTCTAGCTTGTCCTCAAATGAATTCGCGAAAATCCCGGGTCTCTACCAATATGTCACTATGGACGATTCCATGCAAGCCTCCATGGCCGCTTATATGGATGATTCTATGAAAGATTTGGCCATCTGCTGGCGGTTTTCATGGACGTTTTCGTAATTAGTAGTATGCAATTTTCGATGAAAGGTTTCCTACAAGGTTGAAATGGTAGCCAATCAGAGAGAGAGAGAGAGAGAGAGAGAGAGAGAGAGAGAGAGAGAGAGAGATTTTATTATTTTGTTTTGAGAAAGAGCGTAAGACTATGATACAAGAATAAAAAGTAAATAAAATACCACTAAAATGTTTACTGATTCTAAAACAACATTGTGTGAAAATTGTGGTAAACAATCGTGTTTATTTAAAACACAATTTCCAGTTCTAACAGCAAAACGATTAGTATCTGTGCATAAACGCATAATGCTGAAGTCGCGAGTGAAAATTGTTCCTGAACCACAGTTGCAGAAGAAAAATTATAAAAAATGCACACGTCTTTACTTTGGCGGCAAACCAGTATAGTTGGACAGGTTATTGCAAGAGCCCTCCATAACTGCTTGCATGCAGGCTCGGATGGCAGGTCTCTTGGAAGCTTCCGCCCGAGCTTGTACGGAAAACTTCATCGTGGCATACGGGCTTCAGTCAGTGGAACACCACGTGCCCAAAGACCCCCCTCCAGCACGACATCGTTACGGTTTTTCTCGACCCAATCGGCCTTCAGTCGTGCGGTGAAATCGCGCGTGAGCGTTGAAATGTGCGCTGAACGTGGCCTTTCCGGAACTGAAGCGAAAACCTCGCGCTTTCGTCTCGACCATTCGCTTCGGCGTGCGAGCAGCTGACACAGTGGTGTTCACTGCTCCGGGCCCCGCGTCGGAATACTGACGCCGAATTGAACTGAGTGAAGAGACCTAGGTGGAACTTAACATCGAGATCTTTAGAGCCGATGAGGTGTGCAGTGAGGTGAGTACGGAGCAGCTCCGGAATGAAGGAACGGGGGAAACGAGAGATCCCCGAGAAAACTGGCAGGCCAGCGGGATACGATTCTCACATGTCCAAAATCTGGGAGGGATCCCACCGGGAATCGAATCAGGTCCGCCTAGGTGGGAGGCGAGTAGTCTAACCACTACACCACCCTGGCCCCATGTACATTTGATTTAACATACTACAAGGTGAA
>NQII01000231.1:187696-206879 GCA_002778355.1 Clitarchus hookeri
GGGGGGGGGGGGTGAGATGGTCTGTCTGTTGGTGCCGATCGTCTGGTATCGCTGAGTGAAATGCATACAGTTACTTCGTTAGTAAAAGCAAGCATGAAAAACCAGCATATTAATACATTCATTATGTCATCTTCATCTGTGTAATATAAAGCACTATTTTCAACATCCATAACCAGGGAATGTGCCTTTATGTTTCAGCACATTAGTTCGCTCGGGGACAGATAATGCATTTTCAGAATCATGGACATAAACTATAGTGGTGGCAAAAAATGCTGGTCCGGTTAGTGCCTTCAGTCTTGAAACCCATGCCCTGGTTCAGACATTATAAATGTTTTCCAGGCGTAGGTATGAAATATAACGCTAAAAGAACAAAACTACCATTCTGAATTTGAATATAAGTAGGGGCAGTGATATTTCGCGAAAATATTTCGAGACAAGATACAGTCCAAAGCACTGTAGGGTCCTCCAGCTTCTTTGATTGGCTAAAAAATGTTCTGACCCGTGTTAACCGTTTGCGCACGATTCACGAAGGTTCAGTGTCGGAGTTACTTAGGCCTGAGTGGTTTGGTCAAAGGACACGACACCAGCAGCCAATGGAGGTATAACAACAGCTGAAGTGTGTATATAGTATTGAAGTCTACTGTGTGCTCCGATTTTTACGCGAAATGTCACTGGCCCTAAATATAAGTTACTGCCTTGTAAAAATTGAAGACGGCTCTCCTACACTCCGCCTTAATACCAGACTTAGTGAGATTAGACTATAAGGCTATATCTTCCAACGTGGCAGACGAAAGAGGTTATCATTAAGTGGGTTTAATGCACACAATAAGTACTGCCAAAACGCGAAGTTAGGTACAGCTCGATTCAACCCTTTTGGTCCCACTTTAATTTACGGTTTCAGTTGTTGCAAGCCAAACAAATATTATGCGTGCTGCACTTGTCTACACAACACTTGTTTCGTTGTCACCGCTAATGAGCTGCAGGCTATACGTTCGGCGACAGTTACATGAACCAATTATGACCTTGAACAGTAAGACGGTTTGCGAATCATTTATCCAAAGGTAAGCTGATTGGTCACTGAGCTTTTCAGTGTGCAGTACAGACCAAAACATACCTACACGTACACAATTGTGTACTTTGGGTCTGAATGGGTTCATGTTTCCAGAAATACACCATGTAGCTATCATTAAGTGTAAGTAAGCTACAATTATGAAAATAACTCAGTTACACATTTCAAACTACTTACACTAGTTCAGGCAAGCTGAGATTGCACTTGGTTCTACTTGAATGCCAAATTTGTTGGAAAATCGTTTTCGTAATTCCATTGGAATGAAAAAAAAAATTCTTTTCCAGGAGGTGTTTTAAAAAAACAGGCAAAATCAGCAACGAAAAGTAAATATAACGTGCTTGAATAATTATTGCATAAGTATGAAGATGGGTTGAAAGTCTAAATAAATTTATAGTTTCCGCCATTATGAAAATAAGTATCTGAACCTTTAAAGTCATACATGTTTAAATGGTATATCAGAGAACTATTTGTATGTCAAATTTGACGGAAATCATTAGAATCTTCCCCGAGTTTTTAATTCTGATTTAGATGCTTTCTTTTTAGGGTATCACTATCTTGCAAATAGGTAAACAAAAGCGGCTATGAAAATTACATATTTAATGTTCTTAACTGGTAATGCCCGGCTACCAAATATGAATGAGATTGGTCTAATAGGTCAGTATTAACGGTAAACTTATCTAAAATATTTATAACAGCACCATTTTTTTCAATAGGAGCTTGATGTATTAAAAATAGTAGGTATTTAGGGGTTGCAACTTCTCACTACTTTGCATGTCAAATTTGGTACCAATATATAATGCAGTTTCCGATATATGACGTAAAATCTGTATTTTTAAAGGCTGAGCTATATAAGAAAATGTCAGAAAAGTTGGAAGTAAACATGGATGTACTATAACACCGAGTATGCAGCAAGTTATTCAACGGTTGCGAAAAGTACGCTACAGCAGAGGCACAGCGCACATCAAAATATTAGTCGATCGTAACACTTGCACTCGGAATGGATTCGGGACCAAACGGGTTACGAGACTGAAGTGCGTTGACATACGTCAGTGTTCTGACAGGAAGTTGCATGGCGACGCCAACGTGCATCACGGCAGGCCTACCTCAACTTCCGTATGACATCNCAGTGTTCTGACAGGAAGTTGCATGGCGACGCCAACGTGCATCACGGCAGGCCTACCTCAACTTCCGTATGACATCTGCGTTTGTGCGAGAGCGCGCTCACGCCATAAACGCGAGTAACAAGGGAAGAATAATATCAGTCCAGCACTCCAGTTTACGATAAAAAGCGGTAAGTCGCTTCGCGTCATCAGCTCACAGCATTTCTTCGCAGCTCCAACATGCTAGAAGTACGTGTAGTCAGCTGGTTCTTCAAGTTTTACTCGAAATTCTCCGCAGTGACGATGGAGGACAAGGCGACAAAGTTTCATGTTAATAAAGGAAGGTTGGTCCTGTTATGACGGAATAGGGGCAGCGGTGGCGTAGTGTCCAGGGCGCTCGCCTCCCACCACGGTCGATCCCCAGCGGGTTCACTCCCGGATTTTCGCATGTGGGAATCGTGCTGGACGATGCCGCTAGCCTGCGGGTTTTCTCGGGGTACTCCCGTTTCCCCCGCCCTTGCATTCCAGCGCCGCTCCATTCTAGGGTCTCACTTCTGTCATGCCCGGGGATGACGGTCACCTACGGGTCCCGGCTGGAAAGACCGTCACTCGGAGGGTTGGAGGGTGTTGCCTTGCCCTGGGTGCACTCCCCACACGCCATTATTATTATGACGGAATGGTCGGAAAATGGCATTTAAATGCAGTTTTTATAGAATTGTCAATTAATTCTACTGCAGGACCCTTAATTAATTATCCACGTGCAATAATGCCTGCATGTTACTCCGAGTCCTGACAGACTGCATCACTGACTTGACTGACGTGCGATGCGGTTGTTATACTGCTTCTTCAGTCACACAATGAATCGTTCATACATCGTTGTAAGAATATCGATGTATCTAGCGGGACGCACTGCCACTCACTCAGCGATGAGGCTAATTAAGACCCCGTATAAGAGACGTGTTGAACGAGGCACGCCCGCCTATTCCGTTTTACAATCGCACGTAACTTTTCAAATTAGAAAGTGGTCTCTCCGAAAGAGGAGAAGGTAGCGTTAGAAAGAGAGAGAAATTAAAGGCTTCAGGAAGGGGCTTCGGTGATGGAAGAAGCATGAGGGAAGGGGGGAGTGAAGGAAAAGTGTAACTTATTTATTACGGCCGCGAACATAATTCACTTCCCCCGCCCTCTCATTATCTTGTTTCTTTCGCGTCGAAGGGGATCCAATTCCCCCTTCTTTTTTGTTCGTCCTGGGGCCCGGGTCCTGCTCGGTCGTAGCCGGGAATGGAAGATGTTGAAGGACGGGGAGGGGGAAATAACAAAAGACGCCCGGAGTGACGTCACGCATCCCTTCCCCACGCCGCGAGGAGCATTACAAGAATAGAGTTGCAACGGAGAGGTGCGAGAGAACCTTTATCTTACTCATTTGTTTGCCGAAGTCGGCCGAAATAGGTTCTACGCAACTGCCAACATCAAAGCACAGAGTAACATTAACGTTTACTTTGTTATACACTATTCACGGTATCTTCACACTTTTTGATTCAAACCTTTGAAAAACCGTCCCATGTATGACGTGTTTTGTTATTTCCTAAATGTGCCATGTATCACAAGCTTTTTATTTGCGTGTTGACAGAAAAGTGCCTTATTTTTAGTTACGGGTAAACTTTTACTTATATTTCATCTATAAATTATAATATTACATTTTAAATTAATACCAATAAAAACAGAGAGAAAGCAAGTGTGTTGGTAATGCCTAGTAAGAAATAAGTTATCTTGCAAAATATTATGACACTGAGTGCGCACGAATGCGATGCGTTGCCCCTTTGGGGTAATTTTCTAGACTAGTTCAAGCTTTGTTTGCATTAGGCAGAAGAATATCTTGAAAGCAGAACTCTAGCAGGATTTCAGGAAAGTTGGAGGTAACCGCGTTGTTCGGAGAGAAAGCGCCTGACGTCACCAGGCTGTTTTATTTTATTTTAATACCGGCCTGCATTTTCTGGGCAAAATTATTGATTGCGTCATTTACGCACAGTTATTCAACGCCACATGTACACTTGAGAGAAAATAATTATAATCGTGAAGATGAAACGCTAGTTCGAGAAAGCTGCGTGCAAATATTCAAGAAAATACGTGGGGTTTGAAAACACTTACGTAGTCGACATAGACGAAGAATATGTACTGTGCTGCCGCCGTCGAAATGAAAATAAATAAACAAGCACACGTGATCCTTTTGTATATTTATGAGATGCGCAGGTAGTAAACAACCCAGGCGTACTATTTTTAATACTTTGCACTCTGTTCACAACTACTGGCTTTGAACCAGACACCCTAGAATCGTGCCGCTTATACTCACCATTAAAGGAAAGTTACGTCTGCACAGATAAAAGTCCAATGTTGTGCCAACAGTATTAATTTTACAAATACAGTAATTGTTTTTATATGCGAGCCGTTCCTAAAAAAAAATTGTTTTTAACTTAAGATACTGCTATGCTTTTAATGTGAATGTAATACGAAGTACTTTTGTAACAACGATATCACCTTACTGTACTGGCAACATTAAGGTGACGTTTATGTTGCGACAAAAAAAATTTCTGTCGAATTGATATTAAAAATTGTGTTGAAAATTTTTTTGTATTTCCTTTGCTTTAAAACAACATTTGGATGTAAAATAAATTAAGTACAAATATGTTATCACAAAAATAAATATTACCTACGAGGGAAATAAATATTACCTAGGGGTAAGAAGCGAATCCGCGCTTTGTTTGCATAGCAACCTCCGCTTCACGAAACCCAGAGTTCTACCAACTGCTGTACTTTTGTTTGTCAGACTGCATTTCATATTGTGGGTATTCTACAACATATAACGACAAACACCGCACTAGACCTCCTCTTCCGTTATGCGAAAATACTTTATGCTCTCCTATATACACTGAAGAGTAAAAAAAACTGGTATAGGCGTGCGTATGCAAATAACAGAGGTATGGAACCAATCAGAGTAACGTGATACGGTCGGCTGCTAGATCGGTTACTGCTGCTACAATGGCGGGTTATCAAGATTTAAGTGAGTTTGAACGTGATGTTATAGTCGGCGCACGAGAGATTGGACATAGCATCTCCGAGGTAGCGATAACATTTGGATGTTCGCGTACGACCATTTCACGAGTGTACCGTGAATATCGGGAATCCGGTAAAACATCACATCTTCGACATCGCTGCGGCCGGAAAAAGATCGTGAAAAAACGGGGCAAACGACGACTGACGAGAATCATTAAACGTGACAGACGTGCAACCCTTTCTCAAATTGGCGCAGATTGGATTTGTGGACTGCTCTGCAGGATTCATGGTGTGAATTACCTTCTGCATACCTTCAGACATTATTCGAGTCCATGCCACGTCGTCTTTCGGCACTTCTGCGTGCTCGGGGGGCCCCACACGATATTAGGCAGGTGTACCAGTTTTTTTTGGCTCTTCAGTGTATATTTGGCACACGTTAACTGCTTTACAAGGTTTGAAAGCTGATTTAAGTCGCATCTAGTTATCACTCTATGCTTTATAATTTAAATATGGTGGTTTCATTTTACGAAGTTATCGCAACGTCAAGTCAGCGTCAACTGGTGTTCACTGGGCAGTACTTTAATGTCGCAATAACACAGACATTTTGTTATTCCTGTTATTTTCAGCGTAATATAACATTTGGTTGCGGCAACATTACTTAGAGGCTTTGTTAACATTAAAGCTGGAACAATATATTTGCATTAAAAAGACATAAGTCTTTGTAAATTGTTAATATTAATAACTTTGTGACAACATAATTAATTTTACTACAACATAAACATTTAAATAAATGACTCAATAGTAATTTTTTTCTTGCAACATTACTTTTTCATGTGTGCTGGTCTTTGCTTTGCAACCGTGTTATTTGTTCACACCACATTTTAACGCTTATTCCGCTCACTAACTCATTAACTGGCTGGCTCCCAGCCAACGGAGTGTTGAGTTGATAGTCTCCAAATCGTACATTCTTTCGCACGTAACAGACACTAATCTGATACTTTCGTGGGCGTCGCGGTGGTGTAGTGGTTAGACTACTCGCCTCACACCTAGGCGAACCGGGTTCGATTCCCGGCGAGGTCGCTCGTGGATTTTCGCACGTGGGAATCGTGCCGGACGATGCCGCTGGTCGGCGGGTTTTCTCGGGGATCTCCCATCCTTGCATATCCATATCCACTTCGCTTCACCCTCCGCGTCTCTCAAAACCTCTATCTCTTCACTCACTCACTGACATGTTCGTGGCAGAAGAGGGAGCACGCTAAGAGCTAAACTTAACCGCAACGAGGAGGCACGGGCAAGAAACTTACGTTGGATCTGGATTCCTCAGTTGTAAATTAAGAGCTCTCCGCAATATAAGTAAAAGATCAAGGCCGAGCCCCATTACATTATATGTATAGGTAGGGCAAGTGACTTTTCGCGTAAAAATCGGAGCACACAGTAGACTTCAATACTATAGACACACCTCAGCTGTTGTTATACCTCCATTGGCTGCTGGTGCCGTGTCCGTCTTTGACCAAGCCACTCAGGACTAAGTAACTCCGACACTGAACCTTCGTGATTCGTGCGCAAACGGTTAACACGGGCCAGAACATTGTTTAGCCAATCAAAGAAGCTGGACGACCCTACAGTGCTTTGGGCTGTATCTTGTCTCGAAATTGTTTACGCGAAATATCACTGCCCATATGTATAAATGAACGGGTAAATTAACAGACGTTATAGTTACTGTGGATTCCCGTATTATTTACTCTTAAGCCTTACAGTATTTTGTGAAAATAAAAAACTATTTTTTGAAAATAATTTCCATTTTTTAAAAATAGGAATCACTGAAATTAATTTTACTTAAAAATTTATGCTTTATAATTTATATCGTTTTTCTACTGTTCTTAATTCGCGAATTAATTGAAGGACAAGCTTGACTCCAAAGCACGTGCATTTGACTTCCTTTTTTAATAATATCGCAGTTTGTAAGACACGCCCTGGTCGGACTTGAGCCAATAACTGACCTGCAAGGAAACAAGGACCAAATCCCGTGGCACTTGTTGCGGGGTTAAGCTGGAGCATCAGCCAATTAACAACAAACTGAGTCTGGAGTGTACGAAGGACTGTGTAGCCTAGCTTGTTGCCACACGAACCCGCGAAATTTCCGGGTCTCTATTCATTGTAGTCCACGGCAGGTCCAAAGGTGAAGCTTCGTCCATTATAGTCACCTCCCCCCCCCTCCCCAAATATAATGCGAAATCCTTCTTGCAAGAGATGGGCGGCTCAACGATGCAATCAAGAAGTTACTTCAACTTGGTCACGGTATGATTGTGATCTCGAGAAACTGCCCAGGCATCACGAGCTGTAGCCATTGAACACAGAAAAGAGAGGTCTCGCGTCTGAAACCGCTATTATGTGTGTGTATATATATATGTATATATATATATATATATATATATATATATACTGGATGCCAATGAATAAGTAATACAAATTAATAATAGGCAGGGACAGGTGTATTTCGCAAAAATATTTATGGCCATGCTAGACTTCAATACCCTACGTCCACAAACATAACTTCCTTTGGTTATAAGGAGGCGTTTACGGACATGGGCACCTTAATAAGTTATGTTCCATTTCATCTCATGTATCAGTCCTACTAATTTGTAACACTTATTCATTGACAATTTATATATATATATATATATATATATATATATATAAATGAGGACGCAATGGTCAAAAGTAAACATAAACAGCGTTAGACAACAAAATACCACAACAAAAACACTTGCCCGAACGGCAGATAAACTAAATCATCTTCAGTTACGACCAGAATTAGAGTGACTGCGTATTTCAGACAATGTCGGAGAAGAAGGCCGAGATGCAGAAAGAGGAATGATACATTTCACGACTTGCTCTGGACAACTGTGTTCGTTTCGCGCGACATTCGATATATATCAAAGTAATCGCGGAAAGATAAAAAAAAATTGAAGATTTTAACAGAAATAAACTTTTGCCATTGCATCATTAAAGTTAGAACGGATACATAATGTAACGAAATTTTCAAAAACAGAAACACATTCTTGGAGTATGAACATGACCAGTACACACATGTGTGAAATACAGCAAACAATTTCATGTCATTGTTTCATATCAGCTAATGTGTACTTAAAAAAAACCTTTGATTTAAGAATATATACATTTTTCAATGTTATTAAAAAGTTAGGAAAGACTAAGGGCACTTTACCATAAAAACGCGACGAAACACAAACGATTATTCCCAATAAAGAATAAACAAAATGACAAAATTGTAAACACAAACTGAGTGCCTACAAAAAACGGCACAATACAAACTTTGTTAGATGCTGCTGTTCTCCGTCGCTTCCCTTGCCCCGCCCTGCTCGCGAGAGTGAAGATATGTAATGATAGCATAATCTGAGAAGCGGGCGGCTATTTACAAAGCGATGCCGCCGCGTAGTGCCACGATAAGCCTGTGGCAACTCGCGCGCTCCTGACTTTCTGCGGATTGGATTTCTGCTGTTATCCTTCTAAAGAATGGTCTGGTCAATGTCCTAGACTCTCTGAGCATGACTCGAGGCACGGGGAATCTTATAGATCGGGCGAGCGAGACTGTTTAAGGCACGACGGGCCTCCAAACGGACAGTTTGAGAGTTCGGAGGATTGCGCGACAAATAGCGATAGGTTGTGCGAATTTAGCGAAGCGACGAGCCAGCTGCGCGTCGAGAGTGAAGTCTGCGGACTGCGAGCATCGGTGCAGAGTAGAGTGAGTGAGTGAGTGAAGAAATTTGGGCGGCTCTTAACATCGAGGTCTTGATAGCCGATGAGGGTGAAGCGAGGTGAGTATGGAGCAGCGGCGGAATGAAAGGACGGGGGAAACGGGAGATCCCTGAGAAAACCCGTCAACCAGCGGAATTCATCCGGCACGATTCCCACTTGCGAAAAGCCGGAGTGAACCGGCCGGGGAATCGAACCCGGTTCGCCTTTGTGGGAGGTGAGCAGTCTAACCGCTCAGCCACCGTGGCCCCTAATGGCAATATACATACTGAACGTGTGCATATAATGAATGTTAATTAAGTGACTGTAACCACTAGATACATTTACAAAAAACTTTGATTATAGAACGCCAATTTAAAAATATGATACACAATGTATTAATGCATAATGTAAATTAATTAAGTTGTTTTGTACGTAAGTATGCGGAAGTTGCCGTCAGAATGTGTGACGGGTGTACGAGAAGTGATCATCTGTCCGAATAGTCTGGACAAGTACATATTGTCCGTTCACGGTTACTTCCAATTTTTCTGAAGTCCTGCTAAAGTTCTACTTCCAGGATATTCCTTCGCCTCATGCAAGCAAAGCTTCAATTGGTTTTGGAAAGTTACATCAAAGGGACGAAGCACCAAATTTGTGAGCACTCATTTTGCATAAGAACTATTTCCTAATGGGCGTTACCAACACACCTATTTTATCTCTGTTTATTACAGTCACGTTAATCATAAAATTAATATTATAATTTATGGATAAAATATATGTAAAAGTTCAATTTAACCAAAAACAATATACTTTTATGCAAATAGAAGTGTTAAAAAGCTTGCGATACATGACATGTATAGAACAACCAAACACGTCATACATCGGGTATTTAAAAAAGTTCTATTCAGAAAGTGTGAGTAGACTATACACGATCAATCACTTAACAAACATATACTGACAATTCGGATAAGGCCTCTTAGTTAAGGAGTGGATTCGTTTTCCCCGTCGGGTCCGTCTTGTGTTGTCCCTCTCCCGCCCGGCGTGGGGAACAGAGGGGTAGGGCCCCGGGCTGCCACGCCAGACAAGCTGGAGCCATTGCTCGCGCCAACGAGGGGGAGGGANTCACCCTCCCAGCACTGCCCGGCCGACAGTCAGTGTCTTCCGTCTCCTTCTACCGGCCGGTTGCGCTACGCCCGATGCACCGCGCGCGCGGACACGACGAAGAGAGACGAAGGTACCACAATATTCCCTCTCCCTTCTTTCTTTTTTTTTCTTTATTTCATTCCCTTCGCATTCTGTGTTTCCCCACATCCACCCTCGCCCCCTCCTACCCCACCATCGTCCGCGCGGTCTGCTGCAAAGCCAGACCCGCGGCCGGGTTGCAGTCGCGGAGTTCCTCCAGTCAGCTGATCGCGNAAAGCCAGACCCGCGGCCGGGTTGCAGTCGCGGAGTTCCTCCAGTCAGCTGATCGCGTGTTTACGGGCAGGACGCTCTCTGCCGTCGCTCGGGGTTTCTCGACGCCCCTCGACTGGTTACTCGCGCGCGCGCAAGCCACAACAAAGGAACCACCCCCCTCCCCCCAGGTGGAGGCGGGCTGACCACGGCAAACAGCTGCGGCCGGTACAGGCCTGCTCAAACAACTGCACGCCGTAGCTGCCTGTCTTCGCAGCGGACTTACTGGAAACTCTTGCACAGGGTGAGAAGGATTTTCCATTCAATTTCTTCTAAGGCTCTACTCCACCTCTCATGTAGAAATTATTCGTTTCTTCGTCGAAAATAGTTTCAGAGTAATGATCAAGAATTTTCAACATCTTAACGAATTGTTTAATATTTTTTTGTACTTAATTTCCCTGTGATAATTTAGGAACGTATTCATATTTTAAAAGTTTCTACTATCCTACTTGTGTCAGAACTTTTACGTTGATAGTTTACATGTCTTAGAGTACCTCGTTTCGCGTTATGAATCAGTACCAAGATAGAATGCATGCAGACACGTTTAGTTTACGTTTGCCGTTAGATCTCTGTTCGTCCGACAGTCCTGCAAGAATCGGAACCAGCAGTAAACACTCGGCACTCTGGTAGCTTCATCCCGTGTGGCCGGGTCAAACAGCAGACTGATGCCAGTAGCCAATGAACAAGTGACTTCTGCCCGAGTTTGCAGAGAAGTATGAAGTCTAGCTTGATGTAATTCCATAACACGAAATTGCAGGGTCTCCATTCATGTCTGTACTACAGTGTAATACGTAAAATACCGTTAAACTACTATATTATTATTTTTAAAATTTTACCTTACCAAAATTTAAGGTCAGTAGAAAATTTAATAATCCGAAATAGCAGATGACTTCGAGCCTACGTGGTTCTGTGTGTAGCATTCAAAATATATAGCATTGTTCCTGCACGTGAAATGACAAGACTGCAAGTTAAACAGTTCTCCCCCTCGCAAGACTTTATAATCGTAACTGACTAACGTCAAAACTCTCAAATGCTCTTAACATTGTTTTGTTTACTTTTCACGATTGTTTCTCCCGGAAAGTAGTAGAACAAGTCCATTATAATTAAGCCACGTGGAGTGCAACTGACCAGTGATCGGAAATATATCAGTTAATGCGTTTTCAAGCTGTACGCGAAATACTGTCTCAGAGACCCCAAGACAGTGGTGTTTAATGGCATCTTATGTATTTCTTGAGATAGTTTTTTTGATTGAAAGTGTAGGGTATTTATTGTAAATTAAAAGTAGCATTTACATTATCTCTTAAATACAAACTTAAATCAGTTAACAAAAAAATAATTAAAAAATTTAATTTATCCGTGAAAAAGTTAATGGTTATACATTTCTTTATAGTATTTTGTTCGCTTTTTTAAAATTGTTAGCGTAATTATATTTTACAAATGTGCACTTTATTGATATTTTGTGTCTTTTACATGCGTTTGCATCTTAAACGGCATACGTAATTAACGTAAACTTCCGGCGAGGAAAGCATTAAACACAAATGATTTGTCTCAATGAGAGAAGACGGTGGTCAAGTGGCTGTCACTTGTTGCCTAGTTGAGAATCCAGGGTTTAAGTTTCGGATCGTCAACGTGTTATTAAGCAGCAGGAATGTGTTTCGTTTCAAATTTTCAGTTCTGTTAAGCACCACTTACGTGTAACAGGTCACCGGTTCCCGGCACATCTAAAGATAAGTTTATAAAATCTTACATTACTGTAGTTTTGGTAGCCTCATACTGGATTATCTCAGCTTAGCCAAAATTAAGACTATTCAGTAGGCCTGATTGTAGAAATGTGCTCGGCACGTAAAAATAAAATGTATCGATTACCGTCGTTAATAACTCAGGGGAGATTTTGGGCAAAAGTTTTGTAATCTTATTACTGTGCGTGTTTGTGTGTGCATGCTGTGTGTCTGACGCCATCTTGGATTCATCATTTCTTTTCATTGCATTTGCTGACTTTATTTAAAAATGTATTTACTAGATATAATAAAATACATTTACTCGTTATTTTCATTGAGGTATGGATGTAATTATCTTCAGTGGCGTAACCAGGAGGAGTTGGGAAGGTATTATCTTGAATGCATTCATATCTCCAGGCCGTGCCACAATTGTGCAGATGCGTCTGTCCGTGCCGTCCGACCGTGAACGCAGATATCCGATCACGACGAGGCTTGCAAGCTGCAGTTGAGGTGGTCTGATGGATACAGTTGCGGAAAACGTCACCATTTTTGTTTACATTTCCATGTGACCATTTGACATCTTCGCCGTATATTATACCGCTTGTTATTGATATTACAAAAATGGCCTTAGCCGCACTGCATCACTTAGCAAACTGTGCATCTTTTTTTATTTCCAAACAACTTAAAGAATCTCGGCTACTATACAGGTTATGTGCCAACTGTACGTTTTCGCGCGCTTTATCCCTTCTGTGCATGAAACGAAGCATCTCATTGGTCTCGGCGTCGATGACGTCGGATGCTGATGATGCAGTCCGTCCTGCCTGACCTCGAAAGATGGAAGTGTATCCATCTCCAGTCGGTCAGCACCTCACCTCACCATCAGCATCTGACGTCACAGGTCACGTGAACCAATCAAACGCCGTATCGGCGACAGCGTTGTCGGCTCGGACATATCAGGCAAACGCATCTGCTCAATTGTGGCGGGCGCTTTTAGATGCCAGGTGCAAATAAAACGTAAGAGTAATATTTTGCTACTGTACTAATCTAGAAGTAATTATTTACTATCGTGTTTCGTTTTCAAAAAGCTGTTTAGCACGTGGAGTCATATGAATGAGTGGTAAATGAACTATAGTCGGAGGTAGAGCTACATATGTGATTTCAAGTGTAACGAAGGTAACAGTTGGAGATTACGCATTCCAGCAGACGTGTTTTCTGTAAAGTAGTAAGGATGCACTTGTATAGCCCATTCACGGTTACTTCCAACTTTTCTGAAGCCCTGCTAAAGATCTGCTTCCAGGATATTCCCCCGTCTTATGCAAACAAAGCTTAACCAAGTCTAGAAAATTGCACCAAAAACGCACCGCATTCGTGCGCGCTCCATTAAAACATATTTTTAGGAACTATTTCTTACTAGGCATTACCAACACACCTATTTTCTATCTGTTTTTATTCGTATTAATTATAAATGAAACATAATAATTTACAGATAAAATGTAAGTAAAAGTTAATTTTAACCCAAAAAAAAAAGCACTTTTATGTTAACACAAGTACTAAATGCTTTTGATACCGGACATTTTAAGAAACAACCAGACACGTCTTAAATGGGGTGACCTTTCAAAGGTCCAATTCAGAAAATGTGAAGAAACCGTGAATAGACTATGGTTGAAAGATATGGAACGAAAGTTTCAAAATATACATGCAAATCCAAGGCGACCTTACAGATATCGCCTGCAATATGTTGACTTGTTGTTGGGCAAAGTAGAAGAGCGAACGTAAGTAGCTTGTCCTGGAACAGTTTCATGAACGGTACGCGTCATGTTCGTAGCAAGTAGAGTAACCGGCACAAGGTTTTCAGCAAGACTTAACAGAGTACCGTAAATGAATCCGTCTTTTCCCGTAATTAAACACCTGCACGATGTGCGGTGCAGGTACCTATACCAGGAGTGCCAACCGCCAACGACTGACGAAAAGAAGTTCGGTAATTTTCTCGTATTCATTTCGTTCCTTAAAATTTATATTCAGACGTAAGGTTTATCTTCGAAACTTTGCTCGTTTTCGTTGTTTTTTGCAGTATTTACGTGAGTTTATTTTAAACTCCCTGCGGTGATCGAACGCAATGATAAACATAAATCGAAAGAAAGTCGGGTGTTGGATCAAGTGCTATACAATTGGCTGTACCGTCTTGATTCACTCAGACGTCTCACCACGGCAGCAACCAATTACACAAGTGAGAAACACAGCAAACAGCACAGGCTAGGTATATACAGAGTGTTTCAGTAAAAGCGTGCAAATATTAAACCTGGAATACGGGCCGCTACACGGATCGTTTTGATATGGGAACGTGAGTGAAGAGATTTGGGTGGCTCTTAACAGCGACGTCTTGAGAGCCGACGGTGGAGATTGCGGTGAGTTTAAGCATCTCCGGAATGGAAGGGCGAGGGAAACGGGAGATCCCCGGGAAAGTCCGCCGACCAGCGGCATCGTTCGGCACGATTCCCGGGAACTGAACGCGGTTCGCCTTGATGGGAGGCGAGCAGGCTACCAGTTCAGCCACCGCGGCCCCGGAAACATGCGGTCTGCGAAGCCAGCGAAAGGAGATGTAGACATAGCATGTAGAGCCAACCCATGACGTGATCGTGGTTCACTGGTCGTCCGGAAGGTGGCTCTGTCGCATCTACAGTGCCACAGCACGCGCGTGTCATAAGACGCCTTCCTTTGATTCCGCAGAGTCGTACGGTACGGTTTCGCGGAGCTGGCAGACACACGCCTCGCGTGTGGAGAGGCGCATTGCAGAAAGACTGTGCAGGAATATCGACTTCCCAACAAGCGTAGTCCATCACGACGAGTGTTTATTTCTGTCGATCAGCGGTAACGGGAGATCGGTTCGTCGCTACCACGATCTGCCAGCACTGGACGCTGCGCCGTCGAACTGTACAACTCTGCGAACTAAAGGAAGGTGTCTTAATTACACGACGCACGTACCGTGGCACCGTAGGGACAACAGAGCTAGCTCACCTTCTGGACGATAGGCGAACCACAAACACACCACGTGTCAACTACGTGTTTATGCCCATATCTAGAGCTGGTGATTTTTCGTGAAAAAAATATGAGTACACGGTAGACTTCAAAACTATACAAGTACCCGAAAGGAGTTTGTCTACCACTGTTGGTTGCTGTCTGCTCGAGAAGGCGTTTTCATATTTGACCGAGCCACTCAGACTTCTGCAACATCGGTACGGCTCCTACGAGATTCGTGTACAGACAATTGACACGTGTCTGAAAGTAATTCAGCCAACCAAGATACGTAAAAGACCGTGCAATGTTTTGAAGTATAACTTGTCTTGAAAACTTTTCGCTCAATTTTACTACCCCTTGTTACGAACTATCTCCTTTCGCTGGTTGGCTATATATATATATATATATATATATACATATACATATACACACATATATATGCTTTCCCTATATCGAAATGGTACCGCGTAACGGCAACTATTCCCAGTTTCATTTTTAAACACTTTTACTAAAACATTCTGTATACATAAAGAAATTAGCAGGGCAGTTCCTTTAATGCGAGCGTGTCCATTCGCTAATTGGTTTCTTCAATCTTTTGAATTAAACTTTTGAAAAATCACCCAATTTATAACGTGCTGGTTGTTTCCGAAATATGCCACGTGCACTCTAAGTCCGAATCAGTGATATCAATCAGTGAAATAACATTCACTGAAAGTCAGTTGGTAAGCTACCGTTGACCGGCGAATCCATAGACTAAAGATGAGGTATACCGCTTATTCGTCTTCTGCGCATGTACCTAACACTGACCTACCCCAAAAGAAAGTAACTGCTGAAGTCGCATGGTCAACAGTGATGAAAGTGTTTGTTCATATCTTAATTTATAATGACAAGCACTATTTTAAGAATAAAATACGCTTACCAAATAGAATTTAATCAAACTGCATTACAACTTGGTTATATGAAGTATAAAAACATCTCAAAACATTTGTTTACAAATCAGTTTTCTAACCTAACATCCGAACCATGCCGTTTTCGCAAGATGTACTGGCAGAACAGCAGTTCAGTGTTGGGACACGGAGATTGGTTGTGCGTACCCAGCGAGATCGGTCTGCCTCATCAAGCTAATTAACCTGGAATAAGTGATTAATAGCGGTGAAATTCTTAAAATTCAGGGGAATCACAAATCAATCAGTGAAATTCAGCCACTAATATTAATTAGTTATCTGACACTGATTATCAGTTGCTCAATTTTCACATTTTTCACTAATTTTGCTCAATTCTCACTGTTTCAAGTTAAGAGTACACCACAAACGTTTGTGTTAACATAAATACATCTATTTTTTGTTAAATCGAGCTTCTACTTATATTATATGTGTAAACTAAATTATTTCATTTATAATTAATATGAATAAATACAAGGAGGAAATAAGTGTTTAGGTAGTGTCTAGTGAGAAATAGAGCTTACGTATGCAAATCATTATTGAACTGAGCTCACACAAATGCGATGCGCTGTCCCTTTGGTGTAATTTTCTAGACTGGGTAAAGCTTTGTTCGCATGAGACGGAGGAATATCCTGGAAGTAGAATTTTAGCAGGGCTTCAGAAAAGTTTGAATCAACCGTGAATGGGCTATAGAAGTCGGAATGGCCTGGTGGTTCCTTTGATGTGGGCGTGGTCCTGCCAGATCTCTGTCTGCCCGAGGCTCTATGTCTGATCGGCAACTGCGTGGTACGAAATGTCCCCCGTTTGCTGGGCTGCCGCCTGGCGCTGATTGGCGTATTGCTTTCCGCCATGTTGCTGGCTAGTGACGCCATTCTGTGTAAACAAAATATTGTTCAATGTAAAAAAAAAAGACTCTCCAGGTAAATATATTTGGTACCAGTAACTAAATATTTTCGTTTCGCAGTTTTGTGTTCCTTTTAATCCCTTAACGTGCATTAAATTTTCGTTTCAGATGTTGCAAAAGAGGACATTTTTGGTCTGGCAAGTACTTACGAACTTCTTGTGACAACTTAAACAATGAAATCTATGAAAAGAATTTGTATTGGTCTATGCTAAAAGCAGCAGCCGATAATAAAATTTCGGAGTGCCAGCAGCATCTAGTAGCTAGAGACCTGAATAATTCGTGGATTCATTTTGAGACAAGCCAGCATTCAAAACACGTGTGTTTAGGTAACTTAGCCATTGGTCCACACGGTGTTTGACACCTCCTACAGAACGCTGGCCCAATTGTCGCCTTCCACTGTGATAGCAGACATACAATGTATAGTTGATATCGGCATAAAGACTGTAGAGTCTATCCTGCAAGTCATTGTACTCGCTAATTTTCAGATTTATACTAATAGATTCATTAACAGGGAAAAATACGCTATCTGTATAGGTGCTAAGCTTCTGACCTTGTACATCACCGGTCATGATTTTACCTATTCTGCAACACGTCATACGAGAACGTATATCTATAATCGGGATAGTATGTTACATGGGGTTAATGTAGGCCTTCACATCATTCCAGTTTTTATGCAAATTGTTAAAACATGTCTAACTGCTCGTAATCAAACTTTATTTTAACACCTGCACATGTTTCAGAATAATAATCACTGTCAACAATTATTAAGATTGTTAATCGAAGGGTTTGATAGAATACAGAGAGTGAAGAGATTTGGGCGGCTTTTAACAGCGAGGTCTTGAGAGTCGATGAGGGTGATTGAGGTGAGTATGGAGCAGCGCCGGAATGAAAAGGGGGGGGGGGAACGGTAGATCCACGATTCCCACGTACGAAAATCTGGGCGTGACCCAACCGGGGATTGAACCAGGTTCTCCTTGGTGGGAGGCGAGTAACCTAACCGCTCAGCCACCACGGCCCCATCTGCAGCTTCGATAAATCCACGAAAGTATCCTAAGCGCGGTAAAGATACCTCTTCTTAGGCTGGGATTACGATGACACGTAACATGTAACACGTTCACGTAAGCCGACTGCATCCTGAAAAATGTGTTCCAAGGAAACCTATCACGATCATTTCATGTAACATTTACGTGATGGTTTAGATTTTGCGTGATACGTGACTCTGCACCACGTGATCTCGCTGGCCAATAACAATAGGGACGATGTTGTGTTATCTTTGCTTTTCATGGTTTTGTTTTAATTTTCGCCATGTGGACTGCTCGCAGTTTTCATTAATGCACCTCATATATAATTTTCTTCCCGAAATGAGGATGAAAGATAAATATAATTTAGGCTACGATTATTTTTGTTTTTTAATTCGTACTTTTCTAAGGCGCTTTACATTGCCACAGGTCATTAATTATGTTTCTCGGAGGTGTAAAAATGCTTGCATAAAAAGCACAATGTTTACCATTAAGTCTGCAATTTTTAGTACGCTTACTTCTCATGAAACACAGTTTAATTTTCTCAGCAGGTCAACGTTTGTTACGTAGTATTTATTCCCAAATACACGAAAACATATCTGCGTCTCCCAGAGACGTTTTATGCTGGAGGTTTTAGCGATTTCTTAGTTGACTTAGCAATTTGTATAAACCACGAACGCCACAATTCTACGACTTGATCAAGCCACATCAATGTTCAGACACAAATACCCCCGTTTAACACGAATTTGCACAGTACCCAATCTAAAAAGCAACAATACTTATCCCCGACATTTTTATTCAGTACACAAAGGTTTCGTGCTTACGCGAAGCATATATATATATATATATATATATATACCACCGAAAATATTACGTTTTACGTACACATGAATGAGTAGCGTGATGCGTGTTACATGTAACGTGAAGTTACCGTGATCCCGGCCTTACTCAACAAGCAACTTAACGTTGCTGAGCGAACGATTAGTCGTTCGAGTGAGCGAGTGGAGAAAATTGGACGGCTCTCAACATCGAGGTCTTGGAGAGCCGATGAGGGTGAAGCGAGGTACGGAGCAGCGCCGGAATGGAAAAGCGGGGGGAAACGGGAGATCCACGAGAAAACCCGCAGACCACAGGCATCGTCCGGCACTATTCCCATGTGTAAAA
>NQII01000231.1:214737-227447 GCA_002778355.1 Clitarchus hookeri
TTTCCTGAATTTTCTTTGCTATAAACCTCACGGAGCCCGAGACCTTTCCAACGAATGCAAAACCGTGGAAATCGGTTCGTGCGTTCTGGAGTTATAGCGTCAGGAAGGAAAACCCGACTTATTTTTATATAGTAGATTTATACTTATACTTATATTTATACTTATATTTATACTTTGACAGTCTTTCTGGTAATTAATCTGATCTTGTGGATGTTTCTACATCTCTTTGACAGGAATGATTAATGCAATTTTCATCGAACACGTAGTAAGTGGTTCACTGGTTGTAAGCAAAATGCCTACAGCGGATACAAAAAAAGTGACTAACACTTAAAACTCGAACTCAAAAATTAATGTATGATCAAACGAGCTAAACATCACACCTTGCGTAAGACGTATTCACAATTCGTTGCCGACTTATTTTTAGATGTCTCCTTAGCCGTAAAGCAGTTGCTAAGGTAGGTTCACTATGAAAAACGTGTACATAACAATCGTGTCCATGTCAAAATGGAAATACGAAATTACGTGGCACCTTTCATGGTCATTGTGTGCGTTAATTGCTCTGATATATGAACCGCGCCATATATAATACCTACTTTGATATTGATACGGACACGTTCGTTGTGTGCACGTTTTTCATCGTAATCCCGGTCTAAGGCGCGCTCTATAATGACACGGACGCGGATACGTAATACACTCCGTGTTCAAACCACAATGAGACGCAAGCGAACGCGGATAACGTACGGATCCACGTAGGAAAGTTCGTCAACATCCCAACTCTTCCATGTCCGTGAATCCGTGTAGCCAATAGGAATCGAGTATTTGTTTTTTTTTTTTTTTGTACAATTCTCGAGGTCATTGTGGTATACACGACAACAAGTGCTTCAATTTGCCGTGGCGATTATCATTTTCGTTTTAATAAGTAAGGGCGCATGGTTCGGCAGCAGCCTTTGCGCAGTTTTAAACACTGTATACTATATACAAAATGAGGTGTGTATATTATGAAACCTGTATCAGTAGGGGCAGTGATATTTCGCGAAAAGATTTCGAGACAAGATACAGTCCAAAGCACTGTAGGGTCGTCCAGCTTCTTTGATAGGCTAAAAAATGTTCTGGCCCGTGTTAACCGTTTGTGCACGAATCACGAAGGTTCAGTGCCGGAGTTACTTAGTCCTGAGTGGCTTGGTCAAAGACGGACACGGCACCAGCAGCCAATGGAGGTACAACAACAGCTGAGGTGTGTATATACTATTGAAGTCTACTGCGTGCTCCGATTTTTACGCGAAAAGTCACTGGCCCTATGTATCAGTAATTCGCAGCAGTTGAGTAATTTTTTGATTTCGTAAGTTGCAAGACTGTACGTTTCTTCGTATTGTAGAATGATAGGAATTCATCCCGACTCGTCGGCTTGTTCCGCTTGCGTTTCCGAGTCCGTTTTCTTACGTACCCGCGTGTTGTAGAGCGCGCCTAAGGGTTCCGCACGATGCGGTCGTAGTGCTCGCTGGTCGAACGTACCAGAAACCGGCGTGGCGGCACGCGGCCGTCGAACGTGTTACGATCGTCTACATCAGGGGTGCTCAGACTGGTACCATCAGCGATCGACCGCAAAAAAAGCAAGGTGGTAGAACTGAGCTCTAACATGACAGTTGGTAAGCCTGTCGCTGTTACGACCTATGTATGTTTTTTTTTCGTTAAGCCCCGGCCACACTAGCGTGTTACTATGCCGAGTACACTTTAATCAGGTTATGTCGTTGCCGCCATTTTTCGAAGAGAGCGCGACCTAGCGAGAATATTTATAACGATTAGCGGGAAGGTGTACTCTCATAACGATTAGCTCTCCAGGCGACGGATAACATTGTTGTTTTATTTTACCAAACTTGCAAACTTGCCAAAACGGAATCAAACTCATAAGGCGGTTTCTTAATCCAGAAAGCCATTCTTTACAAACAATGGGAGCAAACAATACTAAACCGCGCCGACAACTCCGGCGGTGCGCAGCGTTCTTTTCGGCGTCACTTTACATTTTATTATTACGTATCGCAGTGTCACCGTAAGAGCAACCGATGGAAGGCGCTTATTTTTTAATGTCTTGAGGGAACGTGATCGACTTTTAAAAGCTCTCGCGATCGACCGTTCGAGCATCCCTGGTGTACGCGCACGCGGCGAGGCCCGCCAGCCGTTACGCACGTCACGTGACTCGAGCGAGGTTTGAAGCCGTCGCAAGGTGCGCCCACCCACGTCGCCTTGACCTCGCGTCCTTCCACGCGAAGCACACGTCGTTCCAAAGCTGAATAACTAGACGCGACAGCTCGCAGCCCGTTCACGGTTATTCCACGCTTTTCTGAAGCACTGCTAAAGTTCCACTTCCAGGATATTCTTCCGCCTTGTGCAAACAAAGCTTTGCCGAGTCTAGAAAATTACTCCAGAAGGACAACGCACTGCATTCGTGCGCACTCTGTGAAATACATTTTCCACGAGAACTATTTCTTGCTAGGCATTACCAATACACCTATTTACTCTCTGTTTTTATTCTCATTAATTATAAATGAAACGTTATAATTTATAAATAAAATGCAAGTAGAAGTTCAATTAAACCAAAAATAAGACACTTTTATTTTAACAGAAGTTATAAAACGCTTGTGACAAATGGCGTATTTATGAAACAACCAAAACTTAACACTTTCGATTTCCACCTACGTAACATTACGTCGCATGAATTTAGCTAAGTTGCAAGGAGTTCGCCGTAACATTACGACAACCATGAAGACACTGGCGAAAAAATAGAATTACTCCGCCAGCAGTTTCGTAAGGTTCTCCGCAAAGTAATGTGACGCCAGCAACGTTCGCAGTGTGAACTACTCAGATGAACAGTGGCGTGGAAAGATTGTGAAATATGAGAAATTTACGAAACAACCAAACTCTCCATACAGGATGTGTTTTTTAAAGGTTTGGTTCAAAATGTGCGAAGAAAACGCTAATAGACGACAAATGGGGAATCAATGTTAAATAAATTCCTTCTCGATGCATCAGTTTTAAAGATAACTCTTTCAGACAAAATTATCCTATGTGAAACACGAATTTTACAATAAAATTTACATTTTATATTAATAGAGACCTCAAAAATAAGCGAGTTCAACGACCTGCAGGCTGAACTCTACAGTCTTATGTACAAATATGCCGATGTCAACTGCACATTGGTTGTCTGCTGTCACAGTGGAAGGCGATGATTGGGCCAACGTTCTCCAGGAGGTGTAAAACATCGTGTGGTCCAATGACTGAAGTTATATAAACTCACGTGTTTTGAATTCTAGCTTGTTCCAAAATGAATCAGCGAATTTTTCAGGTCTCTATATATTAATGATAAAGGGCTTTTTTTTTACAATGTAATATTTTTTTTACAGTTTTTTTAACGTGGCATTATTTTGTGAAAAAGTTGCATTGAATATTTTTAGAGGGGTGGAGGGCTATTAGTAGCCACCATGTTTAATTTACGTTACGGATTGCATTTTATTTTAGGCATCGACAGGGCATAGAGCATTGCTCTGCACATGATATAAAACATGTATTACTTGGCTACTAATGATGTTATCATTAATGTAACCATACGAAGGTAAAAATTACTTATTTCTTGCCGGCAGTCACTAAACGAAATTGAATAAAGGCTATACATGTGGAGGGGCCGCGGTGGCTGAGCGGTTAGACTGCTCGCCTCCCCCCAAGGCGAACCGGGTTCAATCCCCGGCCGGGTCACTCCCGGACTTTCGCATGTGGGAATCGTGCCGGACGATGACGCTGACTGGCGGGTTTTCTCGGGGATATCCCGTTTCCGTTTTCCCCACCCCCTCATTCCGGCGTTGCTCCATACTCACCTCATCGTCCTCATTGGCTCTCGAGACCTCGTTGTTAAGTGTCGCCCATATCTCTTCTTCACTATGCATGTGTGATAACGCGATAGCACTTGAAAGGCTGTTATATACGCCACGTCATGTGAAACATTTCATTAAACATTCTTAAAATAGAGTTCACGGTAAAAAAAAAATTGATAAATCAAGATGGCGGGGATTTATTTCCGTTCAGTCCCCAATTAGTTTATAAGCAGAATTGTTGCAATCGTTAAATATTTTTATGGGTGGTGTACTTGTGTCGAGCGTGCCTCTCGAAACCATATAACACGGTGCGGCGTGTTCGTCGATGTCAGCGTTAACCATTCACAGGTAGAGGTGCATAGAAACCTCAACAAATCAGAATTTTAGTAATGAATACGCTTAAAACACCTGCCACTGATTACTTGTGATGTACAGTGCCGACTGTAAATATCCTTCATATGCATCACGTCCTCGATCATGGCACAGAGTACGTAAGTAAACAGATACGAAATGGTGAGGTAGTACCTTTGATGTGGGCGTACCTATTTTCTGTGTCTGATTGGCTACTGCGTACAGCGAAAGCTTTCTTATTGGCTGGGTTGCCGGCTGGTGAGAATGCTACCAGGTGCTGATTGGCGAACGTCGTTCCGACGTTTTGCTAGTCACTAACGCCATTTTGTTGGCGTGTGTGGCTATAGTTAGGGGAATAAGGGGCTATTTCGGCTCTATATTCTTAACCCTTTCAGACCCACTTAAATTTAAAGGTTGAGGTGTTGCAAACAAAACATTTTTTATTATGCGTGCTGTACTTAAGTTAGCACAACACTCACTTCGTTTCCACAACCAATGAGCTGTAGTATGTTCGGTTACAGTTATATGGACCAATTATGACCTAAACCGGTAAGACATTTTGCGAATCATATACCCACAAGTTAAGATCATGGGATGTTGAGTTTCGCAGTGTGCAGTACAGACCAAAAATTACCTACACGTGCGTAATATACGCAATAATTGTGTACAGTAGGTTTTGAGTACATTAAGTACTCTGTGATATAGGCCACAATCAACCTTTGAAAAATGTCACTGCCCTTCCTTGCATATATTTTAACAAGTACACTGACTTGACATGTGCCCAGTAAAGTTGGTAACAACGAAAAAAAAACCGTTTTAACGTGGAATTATACGTGTTAAGTTGAAATTTGTCAATACTGAATTTATTTTCGTTTACCTTCTGTCTTTGTAATGCTTTTAAGTGTAAAAATTATCAAATTTTTAAAATATATACTTTGAACCCTTTCATTCCCATTGTATACAATCGTCGACATGTTGCGCAGGAAGCTTGTACTTGACCGGCACTGTACTCTGCGAGGCTCAAGTGTCCAATGATCTTCCCCGCGGGCAACTGATTCGTAAACCGTGCTACTGCTCTACGTCATAACGGAAGTTTTCTCCGTCACCGACCGTCCGTGACTTGCAGGTTGACAGATGAGACGCGTAAGAATTCAAATGATCCAATCACAAAAGTGGTTCTGAACTAAAGTGCGCTTGGAAAACACAACTTGTCCTGAAATCTTTTCTCGCGAAGAAAAAAAAAACACGCGTCCCTACGCGTCGCCTGGCCCGCGGTAGCGCGGCGGGGCGAGCCCTTCATTGATTGTGTGTCGAGAGGGGGAGNGAGCGGGACAGCTCGCCCCGCCTCCCGGGCCGGCAATCAAGCTGGCGGATTGCCGAGGGAAGAGAAGAGGACTCAGTTCGTCGCGTGCGTCCTTGGCGTGCGGTTCAAGGGGGAACCCTCTCGCCGCATCGCGGTTACCCTGCAATCTTGTCTTTCCAACTGATCGTACCTTCATCCATACATACCCTACTTAAAATAAACTCTTTACCAAATAGTTTTGACGTTTTACTCTCAAGTGTTATACTGTATTTATTATTTTCCACGTGTACAGTTCCATTCATTACACTACAGAGAGACAACACGAAAAATAATTGCACTATAGAGGCAATATCACAAATTATATACAATACGTCAGTTTCGCACTTTGTGACTAAAATTTTCGATATTAATAAACAAACTGATAACACCATACGGTATTTGTAGAGACCAGGGAAATTCGCGGATTCATTTCGCGACAAGCAAGAATTCGAAATACGTGTGTTAATAAAAACTTCAGCCATTGGTCCACACGGTGTTCCTCACACCTCCTGGAGAGCGCTGGCCCAATCGTCGCCTTCCACTGTGACAGCAGACAACCAATATATATATATATATATATATATATATATATATATATATATATATATATATATATTCTCTACAGGATGTAAAAAACTTTATTCCATATTTCGCGAGGATGTAGTATGCACCAAAACAAGACACAAACGTATAATAAATATGGGTCCGAAAATCCATACCGTTAGAGCTATGAACACTTGTTCACCATCGCTGCAGGATGTGCTCAATGTGGCGTCCATTCATAGTAATGCATCCTTGAGCTCCACGTCGTAGGGAATCACGCACCCTTTCAAACACTCCTGGTTGGTCTCCGATGTGCTGGCAGGCATTGATGACGCGTTCCTGTAGTGCTTGCACGTCATTGATGTGGGTTGCATACACCAAAGCCTTCAGGTGTCCCCACAACCAGAAATTCAAGGGATTAAGGTCAGGGAAACGTGAATGCCAACTTACTGGACCTCCCCGGCCAATCCATCGCCCATGAAATGTCTGTGTCAGGTGTTCTCCATCATGCATGAACCACATCTATAGCCTTTGAAGGTATGGCACATCATCCAGCAGTGCAGGCCATTCGTTTGCTATGAAATCACGATACCTTGCATCATTCAATCTGTTTGGTAGTAATTAAGGTCCAATTAGTCTTATCGCCAATAATTCCTGCCCACACAATAATTGAAAATCGGTGTTGAAGCTTTGCTTCATCAACTGCGTGAGAAATTTTCTTGAGCTCACGCATGTTTATAATGGAAATTAATAATACCATCTCTCGTGAAACCAGCCTCATCTGTAAAAAAATTCTTTGCTTTGAAAAGTGGAGCTTCTTCACATGAAATGGCGAGACGCGGATTGCACACCACTGCCTTAAGGGGAATCCAGGGTTGCCACACTTCTGGAAAACGTGGCGCAAGCCCTTCAAAGTCAGGGAATTTCATTTGCCGCATGGAAAAATGAGGGATGTTTATAAAATGTCACGGAAATTTCTTAAGGAAACCATTACAGTGGAGAGTTTGTATTTTTAATTACGTAAATAGTTTTCCCCTAAACAAACCTGTGTAAAATGTTTGAAAATATTTTATGTTGTTAAGTTAGTGTTTGTCAATAATGACTATCAAACTTATCATCCTTCATGAATTTGTTAACACTCGTCTGTGTATTTTCATAGTGACTGCGTATATGTCACAGGTGAAATGGTTTAATCTGAAATTATTTTTAAAACAAGTAATTCTGGAAATATGGAAATTTTAAGCTCTGTGTATGTACCATACATAATCAGTAGATGCTCAAGATGTCTAAAACAATTTTTAACATATTCATTAAATTTGTTTTATTCAGTTGCGTTATATTTGTTGAGTTTATATTGAATTCTCATGTCCAGATTTATGGTACCAAATGTATATACTATATGTTTAGGTTCAAGGCAAGCTTTAATGTAAAATCAATATTTTTATGTAGTTTTTCTTGAAAAACAGCGATGGTAAATTTAATATTTTCTGCTGTTTTTCTCAGAAAATGCAGTGATACGAAATCCGTTACGAATAAATGTTTTTGGTTTACAATTTATGTGAGTTGAAACTGTAACGGCAACTCTTCTACCACCATATCCATTGTTGAAACTATCATCTGTGCACTTAGAATTCTGGCTTCCGAGGTTTTATTCCCCAAGCAGCATTACAGTTTTATTTAGTGAAACTAAGGTTACTGATTGTAGAATTCAATTGCTATGGCAGCTGCACAAAGGAAATGTTTTTAATTTTCTCATCGCATTTACATTTGATATGATAAATTGTCATAAGCAGATACCTATTAAGCCTAAATGAGCAGTCAAGCAAAGTGAGCAGTCAGGGAAAAGTGCAAATTTGGTATGGAAAACTTGGAAAAGTCAGGGGAATTCAAAACAGCAATTTAGTGTTCACCCTAGAATCCCTAGTAAACAATTTTAAATGCCTGAAGGTCACGTCTAACCATAAGGTGATAAGGAAGCAAAGCTGTGATATGCATTCCCGGTAAGCCTTCACGTAGGACAATCACAAAAATAACTACAGCTTTATGTATAAAAAATTGGTTCTAACGTTAAATATTATTATTGTTAATATTAGATCTCATGTACATGCATTTCAGTTATAAAAATTAGAAATTTTGCGGATGAAAAGGGTGTGCATAAAATCAGTTACTAAAAAGAATTGCATATATTACTACTAATTCTCTGTTATGCAGTCAGAGTATAATTGTTTTTCTTGATAGTTTTTTGGGGAAGAGGGGGGTTGCAAAATGTGCTTTCTGAAGCAGTAAAGTATCTAAAGTGGAATTAAGTTTAAAAATTTTGATTAAAAATATACTTTTATAATAGCGTTTTTTTAAAATAAGTTAGTTCTAGCAAAGTATCATACAGTATTGCATAATATATGCATTCTCCTTTCATACAGTATAAACCATGCTTTTGTGACAGTTACCGTAGTGTGTGTATATAAATATGTATGTAGTTAATAACCCGTTCGGTCACACATTGACTTCTGAGTTCAAGTGTTGAAATCACGTATGTTTTTGGTACGCGTCGTACTGGGCAACCAGCGTTGCCACGTGCAGCGTGCTCCTCGATGATAATGGCATTAACCATTCATGTCAAAGAGGTGTAGGAAATTCCGCACATCAGATTAGCCGCAAGGGAGACTGGGCCGCAGAATAACTAATAATACAGAGGCGGAGCAACCGCAAGTAGTGCGAACTTCAGCCGCACACGCCAGCAAATTGGCGTCACCGGCCACCAACACGTAGGAGCGCCGTTGGCCAATCAGCGCCTGATGACTAGTTCGCGAGCCGGTAGCCCAGCCAATAGGGAAAACGTTTCGCGCGACACGGTAGCCAATAAGACGCATGGTGCGTTCCAAGAGCCTCGTGCACGCACTCAGGCCGTGTTCTAATTAGTTTCGAGTTTTGCTATTTGTATTTAGCATTTTGTAAGGTTTAGACGGAACACCTCGACATTCGACTGTCTAGCACACCATGCTGCTAATATTTTGATGTTATCATTATTCCAAAATTAAAAGTACACCAAGTCTTAAAGTAAACAGTAATTATTCCAGAAAGTTTTTTCGAGGGCCGTTTAAAATTTAAAACTAACAAAATTAAACCAATATTATGTGAAGCTGACAAAACGCAAAACGCAAATTACAAAAATACGTCATATATTTTGTAGACGAAACGAGTCCCGTGACCATTTTGTTAACAAAAAGTGGCAATTGGAACACGGCCTCAGAGAATGTGAACGCGCTCAACAAACGAACCGGAACGACGTTTCGCCTCTGTGTACTATCTACTCTCGTGTCTGTGCCGGTCTCAGAGTTCAGCTACACGCCCTCTAAATCTTCCAACTAGGGTTGAGCTTTAATCAACGTCAACAGTTATTATAAACTGTTACTATTTGGTAACGTGTTGCTGCACGAGTAACATGTTTCATTGCGTATACCGTTAATTTTGGAACGTCGTCTGCAAAATGTCGATTGCCTCCCTTAAACCAAACTACCGCGCATGCGTAGAAATTTTTTTTTTTTTTTGGGACGCGTTGGCTTGCAACCGTGCCCTTGTGCAAACGTTATTTCTTCGAACGTCAATCTTTTGAACAGTGAAAAACGTAATCGTTATTTCCCTGGACGTCTGTAACTAAATAAAGCCTAACTAGATGAAAATTAGTTTCTGTATGAATAAACTTTAGTTTATTCCAAATTAGATGCGATGCAGCAACGTATTTGTTATTGTTTGTTAACGTCTTGTTACATTTCCAAAACAAGTTTTGTAATAAAACGCATTTCACGTAAAGTAGCGCATGTGCTGCCATTTCTTGAGCTTTCCGACGTAACGCCGCCTCCAGAGTGATTTTCGGCCAATCACTGACGTCCGCTCATGTCTCTTAGATATTGTTTGATTCCCAATAATTTTCTGCTTTAAAACAGTTGTAAAATACACTTTCCAGGCTTTATTATGCTAATTAACAGCAAAATAAAACCAAACGTAATGCAGTGCATTTCTTGTCTTTTATGCTTAAATTTCAACTTATTCCTCTAAATTCGGCCTGTCACTCCTCACTAGCATTGATACTGCAGCAACACACAAATATGTATATATATATATATATATATNTGTACGCACACACACGAAACACACTTGAACAATATATGTTCACAATCAGTTTTAAACATTATAAAGCCTGGAGCTGAGTAAACCATGCCACGCCCAGAATTTGTAAACTTTGCATGCGCCAGGGATGTAGTACATTCTTTCGGGACAATAACCTCCTACAATAATAACGTGTTACTGGAGCGTGTTACGTACTTGGAACTGGAACATCGGAACTCGTTACATGAAAGTAACTGGTTAGCCCATCCCTACTTCCAACTAACGTCTGGTTTGGAGCCATTTTCACCGTCTCGGGTTTAGAGTGAATCGTGTGGCATTATTGGAAACCCGGGATACACTCAACACGCGATCGGGCGGGGATCGACGGCGACCTCCTCACGTAGCAAGTAACAGGTGCAAAGCAACAAGTTCCCGTAAGATGAATCAGCCGCCCTTGGCATTTATGTCTCAACGAGACCTATTACGTTCGAATCAGGCTTTCGAATCAGGCTAACCGAAAACGTACTTTCGCGCAATTGAAAAAAAAAAAAATGATTTCAAGGTTTAACTTTTACACCGCACGTGAACGTGTTATAGCTGTGCTTTGTAACCTCTTCGACCACTCACATTTCAGGTAGTTGTAGACTATTGACAACTTTTACCTGGATATCTGGCGCTGTTGTGCGGCCTCATCAAAACCCGAGACGTCTCACGACGAGATACTCTGTACACTGTCAAACAAAATATTTTGAAAGCTTTCAATATAGCTAGGCCTACGTGTTTCTAGTGAAATTTTTTTTTCGAAACATGCTATATTTTAATACCCTACGCACATACCAGCAAACGTTCTTTTGTTTATTGGCGGCGTGTCTCTGTGAGAAGACATTTTCATACTAGACTGGCCAATCATAATTAGGGTACTCCGATACTGTACGTCTGTGATTCGCGGGCAGACACATAAGACGTGTGCGACCGCGATACCGGTTCCGAACTAAAGTTTTCTGGAGAACAACTAGACGTGGAATCGTTTCGCGAAAAAAAAAAGCTATATTGCATACAGAAACATTTCTCTGAGGCTGTTTTGCTTACTGTAGCAAAACCTTACCTTAATTCAAAGGGAAGGTCAAAGGAACTAGGTTTGCTTTTGATGTTATATTTATACATTTTTGTTTTATGGCAATATTAATTTGCTTTATAGCAAAGGAAAAAAATATTTGAGCTTGTTTAGTTTACCGGGTAAAGAAATTTATAATATACCAAAGGATAGTGTTAATTAATATTAAAATATTTCTTCTATACGTTGTAGTTTAAAGTACGTAACGAAACTTATTAAACACTACGTTATCAAATATCTAATTCGTTCGATCATCAAGAAAATGGTTTAACCTTAAAAATACAGCAACTGACTTTACCAAAAATAATACCGTTGAACTATTGTAACGACAATGTAAGCTTATCGTTGCTATTTATGCACATAACAAACAAATGATTTGTTTGTGTCAAAACTTACTTTTCTGGGGTTCATATTTAACCAAAAATTTCTTCGTGACAACGAATAATGTGTTGCAGCAAGCAAGTGTTTTTAGAGAGCAAGTACAAAACAGTGATATCAATCAGTGAAATAATAATTATTGAAAGTCCGTTGATAAGATACTACCGACTGGCGATTCAAGAAAATGAACTGGGAGCAAGTGACGTATGGTATTGGAATTCTCGACATTCACTGGGAATCACCTATATAAATTAGTTAAATTCAGCCACCATATTATCAGTTACCAGTAGATTTTTTCACGCAGGTTTTCACTGATTTGCCTCCCGTGGTTTAGAGTGTATAACTCACGCAAAATTTACAGGACAAGGGACATGAACAAATCGAATACAACGTTATGTAAAGAGAGTACATATTACCAGTGGATTACTGATCTACCTTTGGCACTTGTGTGTGCGCAGAACTTTATAACTCAGTTAATCGACAAAGCATTCTTCTGAGATATCTCGATACTTACAGCTTCAAGGAAACGTTCAACCGGATTTTTTTTTCCAGGATGATTTCAAGGAATTAGCATTTTAAAATTAAACAGAAACCACTAAGTTCGGATATAACTCGAGGTAAGCTAATACGAAAATAAATATGCCCAGTGTTTCACTATAGTTATTTCCAGGATCTTATGAGGTCATGAAGAATAAATTTCGTGAACAAAACATAATTTCTGTGTACTTATGAAAACGATCATAATGTATAGTCATAGTGCATCATGCTACACACGAAAGGGCCAAGGTGGTGTAGTGTTGTGATGGTGCTGGAACACCGTAGCTCCAGCATTTATATCAGCGCAGGAAACTGTACGTCCTAACACGGGAATAGATCGACGAGGGAGCTGAGGCTTACCTTGTGGGTGACCCGTCCGACGTAAGTCGTCGTGGACGTTGGTGCCGACGCGGGTGCGTGGCTTGGCAGGCGAGCGCAGACTGTCGGCGTGGAGGCTTGAGGCTGCCCCCCCCCC
>NQII01000231.1:227485-250959 GCA_002778355.1 Clitarchus hookeri
CCCCCCTTCCATTCGGCATGATGCTCCATTCCTTCCAATGTGCATATGGATGATGTCGAGCAGCCGCCCGACGCTACGTTCGACGTCATCAAGATTCGAATGTTACTGGACTCGAGCCACAACGGAAACTTTCTGAGATGTTACTCAACACCCTGGTCAACATATTTCCCTACTATGGGTGGTTTATAAAAAGAATAATAATAAACTCGGAGATAACGGAAAAGAAAACTTAACAGTTTGTTGAATCATTTCTCACAATTTTTGGGGTTTAATTTCCTTGTATTCCAATGCATGTCAGAGGATGGGTGAATTGTCGCAATTTATTGTGACTGCGTTATTTATTTGTACTCTGATATTTAAACTCTGCTTGAAGGTTTTTGGTAAGACTCTTGCTTAAATGAGTGGAATGGAAGGAAGGGGAGTTGAAGGTCACTGCCATGGAGTGGTGGGGTTTCCTGCGGGTGCTCCCACTCTGTGACAGTAGCTAGACTACTCGCCTCCCACTTAGGCGAACCGGGTTCGATTCCTGGCGGAGCAGCTGCCAGATTTTTGCTGGTCGGCGGGTTTTCTCGGGGATCTCCCGTTTCCCTCCACCCTTGCATTCCGGCGCTGCTCCATACCTCGCTTCAACCTCATCGGCTCTCAAGACCTCTTTGTTAAGAGCCGCCCAAATCTCTCCACCACTATCGCCACTTTATCTGGGATATTGCCAACTGCGAAATTGTCGGCTGCAAGTTGACTTTAGCCAGCCAGTGTATTATTTATTCTTTTGAAGTAATTTCCAAGGGTATGCCAGAATTAAATAATGCAACCGCAAACTTAAGGTGGCCGCCTGGTTGAAGAAATTTTGCACGCCTGAGGCTTAGATACTTGGGAGCGCTAGGGGCGACCGAGACATGCGCATCAACTCTCTCATCGCCTCTACGAGCAAAGCACTGAACTGGCGTGCAGCCTTGCTGTCGATGACGCGCCTCTATGAGACTTTCAGCGGATACCCTACCATTTTATGACGGACTAGTAAAAATAAAGGTTGATGAACTTCCCTATTCCTTTTTTAATGTTTTGTACGGGAATGTCCATATTTAGAAATGGCCTTAAAAACACCCGTTTGAGCCATTTTCACTATCACAAAAACATGCTTCAGAGAGAAATGGAGGAACTGAAACGTATGCAGATGCGTAACGTTTGTTAAATGCTATTCGTAAGCAGACCTCACTCAGACACGTTGGACGGTTCTTTAATAAAACTTTATCTGCTGGAGCTCTGCACGCCGTTCTGCGGCCTTACCCGTTAACACGGCGATTTTTTATGTTGTAAGAGAATAATGTAATGGACTTCCCCAGCGTGGAGCAGGTTTCCGCGGATCGTTGCCAGGAGCGCTGATGTCGCGCCGTTGCCAACCTTCACTGCAAGTCGTAAAAAAAACTAGCCACCTCGGGGCAGCGCCCGCGGTGCCTTTTCTCTGCGTCGTAAATGAAAATGGCGAACACGGCATTACGAGGCACCTCGTTACTTAAGTATGTCTAATACCACGTTACTCCTTCATCTTTATCATCTCCACAAAATAAAAAGAAACATGACTCTGGGTTCTTTATGCACCTATCAGTCTGTCTATCTTCCGTTAAAAGCCACAAAGGTAAGTTATCTTGACCCTTTCAGTCACAGATAAATATGCAGTTCAAGGCGTTGCAGCAAACAAAAGTTTTGTTCGGAACTGTACTGATATCGACACACTTCGCCATACATAGGGAGCAATAAAATTCCGTCCGTACTTTATCTTACTGAGAGTAGCGATTTATGAGGTACGGAATATAGTTTCAACAGCAAATTATGTTTCTCACACGCAAGGGACTTTTCTCATACGAGACTGTATTTTCTACTGTGTACAGTGCAAACCATTAAAGCCACTTCATGTTCAACGTCCCGGATAAAGGACACTGTGACTGAAAGTGTTAAAAAATTATTTCGTGGCGTGTCTGAAAGGGCAGTGTGACGAGGCCGNAGATTTTGCGTTATCGTTTGAAACAATCCCGTAAGAACGTGAAACACAAACTTCCGTTTTATTGACCTCGGGCTTTATTTTAAATGTATTTTTACTCAACTAAAGCTACTGGTATATATATTTTTTTCCCTAATAAAACCACGTTTTACGTTTTGGTGGGAAGTAATCCAAATCAGCTCAGACTCCGGTTGTTTTATTTTTAAGCTCCATATTTTTCTTTGCAATTTTTTTCACATTATACGTCTACGCAGATAAAAATAATAAACACTTTTAACTCGTTCATGCCCAGATAAATTTAAAATGTTAAGCCTTGCAAAGATCAAACTTTTTTGTTTGGAACTGTACAAATATCAGCATAATGCTTTTCCATAATGTCGGGATGACTAGAAACAGTGATATTGTTTTATGTTATTGGCAGCAGCTCTTTATGAGACAACGAATTCTTGTTCCCACGACGTGAGAGATCGCGACTTCACACCCTAATGAACAATCACAAAGCAGATAAGTACCAGAGACAAAATGGCGTGGCGGTTCTTTCTATGTGGGGGTACCCATTTCTCTGATTGGCTGGGATTGGACCTTGTTGACTGGGCTGCCATATAAGCATTCTGGTAATAAGTGACGTCATTTAGCTGGCACGTGCGGCTAGAGTTCGCGGAATAAGCAACGGTTTCTCCTCTGTATTCATAATTACGCTGTGTTACTAATAAGTAGGCCTAAACCAACAGTATCTCTATGTTTCTTCCAGAGTGTTTCATTTCCTACCGGGTGAATTATTTTTCCGGGGATGCACTACTTCTACCTAAATGTCATCCAGCATTGCTCTACAATCAGTAAAGCCGTCATTTTATTTCAATGATTTACGGTGTGCGAACAGGCCACAAAAACAGGAATTAAAAGTATTCCACAGAAACATGGAGTGTGTTAAGAGACTTGGGCGGCTCTTAACATCTTAGTCTTGAGAGCCGAGGAGGGGGAAGCGAGGTGAGTATGGAGCAGCGCCAGAATGCAAGGATGGGGAAATAGGAGCTCCCCGAGGAAACCCGATGACCAGCGGCATCGTCCGGCACGATTCCCAAGTGCGAAAAATCCAGGGGCGACGCCGCCGGAAGTCGAACCCGGTTCGCCTAGGTGGGAGGCGAATAGTGTGACCACCACACTACCGTGGCCCCCCATTTGCCACTGAAATGTTCTGTTTTCCGATTGGCCACTTTCTCGGACGGGGTCGAGGTATTGCGTGAATTAGCTGAAATGTCTTGCCTGTCTTTCTTCTCAGCACAACAATGGAATTGTTCTGTTTCACAAAGTCGCCATTCTTTTCACGGAGTATCCCCCCTCCCCCCTTCCCCGTTTCGGTTATAACAGTTACATCATACATTGCACGCCATTTCTTACAGAAGAAATATCGACAGTAAGAACAGAAATTTTTCAACCCGTGTGTCAGAAAAAACATTGCATCTAGTAGTGCGGTTTGCGCTAACTTTAGAATTTGAGTAATATAATTCTCTACGTCATAATTATTTATCCCCAGATATGTATGTGTGTGTGTGTGTGCGAGCGCGCGCGTGGGTGTGTATAAATTTTAGTTCTGGGCTTTATTCGTTGAAACAGAGAGAAAATATTTAATTGTAGGCACAAAGAAAATTATATTACGGTAAGTAGTTATTTTATTCTGTCTTTTTATGTAAACACATGAATGAATTTCGGTTTGGCGTTAGCGTGGGCCTGTTTTCGTTCATGTTGATTCACTCAAGAAGGGCGGAAAACAAGTACAAAATTTCATATGCAATTTTTTTAATGTGTTAATTTTAAAAGTGTTTAATCCCTTAACATATTATCCTGAGTATACTCGTTCACGTCTGACATGTTGTAGAACAGGTAAAAACACGGTCGGTGGTGTGCAAGTCCGGAAGTTGGCACCCCAATACGGGCATCGCATTGTCCTGGGCCTTTCTATTGGCTGCTGCTGACACAGCAACTGCTTTATCATTGCTCGTTTCTTGTACCGAGGATCTAATGAAACTTATCCCGTAGGCTACAAAGTGTCAGCTGTTTATCAGAAATTCGTAGGTATCGTTCACACAAAAAATTTCCTCTTTTGCAACACCTGAAATGATAAATAATAAAGTGTACGTTAAATTGTTCAAGCTTGGACACGCAATGTTCAGCGTTCATAATGTTCGGAGTGTGGGACACAAGAAACGTGTGTACGCGTTGGCACTAAAACCTTGCAGCGTCGATGATGCACGCGACTCAATTGCTGGGACAAAACAATGGACAGCAATTAGCACGATTAGAGCGTAATTATGCGCGGCAATTACAGCTGGCACGGCAATTAACTTGGAACACATTCAGACATCACTTGCGCATCGCAGCACAGGGAAGTAACAATAGGCTGTGTGGCGAAAGGACAACACCCAATGGCAAATTACAGGTCGCAGAGGGCCGGGGAACAGCGTAAATATAGACGGCTGTTTGTCGCGAATATCTTCTATAAACACTGAGGCCGCGGTTGTGTAGTGGTTGGACTTCTCGCCTCCCACCAGGGCAAACCGGATTCGATTCCCGGCGAGGCCACCCCCCGGATTTTTGCATGTGAGAATCGTGCCGGACGATGCCACTGGTCGGCGGCTTTTCTCGGGCATCCCCGTTTCCCCGCCCTTGCATTCCGGTGCTGCTCCATACTCACCTCGCTTCACCCTCATCGCCTATCAAGACCCCGATGTTAAGAGCCACCCAAATCTCTTCCCTCATTCTGTAAATACCGACGTATCTTACAAAAACCTGTAGGGTACTCTTAGTTTAATGGATGGATAACACTTTTAAGTGTTACCCATCCACTGAAAGTTAAGACAAGCTAGAAGTAAGTTACATATGTTCGCGGCTGAATTACCATCAGTTCTGTTAGTATCTGTATTCCTATTTACAATCGTACTATTGGTTCGCACGACATCCGACACGCCTACTACACTGTTTAACGTACATCACTGGCCGGCTCTCTACCAATGTAATGCCGACTTGGAACTGGCCAAATAAAATGTTCTTTCCTACCTAGAATAATGTACAATCCATCCTGCTCATTTCAGACACATACGCTATTGAGTGGTGCTGACGTAATATTAGGTCGCAGAGAACCCTATGAAAACTGCTGCTGAAGTAATATTTCTTCACCCGTGTCTTCAAACAATACGGAAGTCACCATATTACACGGCAAACTCCTTACAACTCAGTTAAATCCAGGCGACGTAACATTACGTCTGTAGCGCCCAAAGTCATAACTAGGGGCAGTGATATTTCGCGAAAAGATTTCGAGACAAGATACAGTCCAGAGCACTGTAGGGTTGTCTAGATTCTTTGATTGGCTAAAAAATGTTCTGGCCCGTATTAACCGTTTGCGCACGAATCACGAAGGTTCAGTGTCGGAGTTACTTAGTCCTGAGTGGCTTGGTCAAAGAAGGACACGGCACCAGCAGCCAATGGAATTATAACAACACCTGAGGCGTGTATATAGTATAGAAGTCTACTGTGTGCTCCGATTTTTACGCGAAATGTCACTGGCCCTAGTGATAACGTATTTTGGCGTAGCTCGGACGAATAAATGACGTTGAGTATAAGAGTAGGCTACGTTTCATCGGTGCAGTCAAATAAGAAAATTACATTTACAAAATGCATTCGAGTCTGATTGGTTACTGCGTGTTGCGAAAGGTCCCTTATTGGATGAACTGCCGACTGGCAAGTAAGTTGCGACGAGCTGATTGGAAAATGTAATCCCAACATACTGCGGGTAGCGGGTGCGTGACGCCATTTTGCTGGTCAGTGATGCCTATTTTTCTCGCGTGTACGGCTTGAGTTCGCGCGATAAGCTGTTGTTTCACTTCTGCATTCCAAAGTGCTCTGTGCATAATACTAAATTATGTTTGTTGCGATACTGGATACTGGAAATTTTAAATCGTGAAACCTGGTACTATCTACTTGTAATATCTTCACACTTTTTTAATCAAACCGTTGAGAATTCACTCTATCTACAACGTGTTCGGTTCTTTCCTAAATAGGCCATGTATCACACCTTTCTGTACTTCTGTTCACATAGAATTATTTTGTTTTTTGTTAAATTGGGATTTTACCTAGTTTGTGAATAATTTATAATATTCAATTTACAATTAATATTAATAAAAACAGGGCGAATATGTAATGTGTTTTGGGAATGCAAAATGTTATTAAATTGGGTGCGCACAAATGCAGCGCTGTAACTATTCAGTGTCATTTTATAGACTTAGTTAAGCTTTGGTTGCATGAGGCGGAGTAATAGCCTGAAAATAGAACTTAAGCATGACTTCAGAAAAGTTGGAAGTAACCATGAGTGGACTATAACCATTATCATTACTACATTCTCGGATGAGATGTATTAAAAACATGGAAAGGAATGCCAATTATTTGTTTCTCTTTATCGTGCATTTAACCTTCCCATTTGTAATAATCCTAACTAAAATTATAAATGCGAAAGTGTGTTTGTTTGTTTGTCCTTCTTTCACGTCGCAACGGAGCAACGGATCGAAGTGATTTTTATACAGAGATAGTTGGAAAGCCGGAAGTGACATAGGCGACTTTTTATCCCGAAAAAATATCTAATTCCCCCAGGAAAATTTTTTAAAATAAAAATAGCGCTTGGGGTACAATGCTGCGTCAATGTAAGTTGTTAGTGTGGGACGAAAGCACAATGTCACACAAAAAAGCGATAGAGTCCCTAACCCGAGCTCTACAGGATATACGAAACAATACAGACACTATGGGAGGAATGGTTGTATTACTGGCTGGTGACTTCCGCCAAACTCTACCGGTGATTCAGAGGGGCACACCTGCAGGTGACATCAAAGCCTGTCTCAAGTCGTCAAGCTTATGGGATAATGTTAAGAAATTCAGCTTGACAACAAATATGAGAGTGCAGCTGTACAATGACGTTGATGCAGGACATTATGCTGATACACTATTAAAAATTGGAGATGGGCGGTTAGAAACACATGCCGAGGGCTGTGTGTCACTAACGGGCGATTTTAGTAATTTGGTGCAGAGTGATACGGAACTGATTGCTAGCGTTTACCCAGATCTACAAAGAAAGTAAAAGAGCGATTCTAGCACCAAAAAATTACATCGTTAGTGCTCTATTCTGTGTTTATGATCAGTGTATGTCTACTAACAAATACCGTGATTTCTCCCTATAAGTTTGTTACTATATCCACGCGAGCAACCTTCAATGACGAAGTTTTTCACCTTGCACTCATTGAAATTGAAAAGCAAGTGTAGACATTGTCAGGAAAAAGTATAAAAAGCATGGACTTCATAAAAAAAAAAACACCTAAACAATAATTCTGTAGTCCGCGCGAGCGGAGCAGCGGGCACAGCTAATGTAGTAATAATACTATCGATGTTTAGCAGTTCGCAAAGCATTTACAGATCCAACCTTTCAAAAAAAATCCCTGGGCCACAACTTTATACATTTTAACGGACACCATGAACTACACACTTCAGTGAAGTTGGTAGAAATATTGAAAAAGGTAGTTCCATGGCTTAAAAGCGTAAAATTAAAAATTTCAGACACTGGATTGTATTAGTTTAGTTCGTATTTGTTTTATGCACGTTATTTTAATAGTTATACATGTAAGAATTTGACTGTTGCAGTTGATTGACGTTTGAAAAAAGTGACCCCGTCATTGGCAATGTTAGTTTTATGTATGGTGGAAGGATAGAAAAGGGTAGACAAGTAGACTCTGAGCGGGGATAAATTGTGCTCAGTTAACTACTAACTGCCTATACGTATTCGGCATTTTACGATGTCTGCTAACGCTCACGTTGATGCACTACGCTCACGTAGCTACAAGGGTCGGTAATAAAATGTGGTTTCCAATATTTTTCGTAAGTGTCCTGCGTTGGGAAGTAAAGTAATTATATGCCGTTCACGGTAAAGTGAGCACTTTTGAGGACCTAGTTACTTTTTTCCAGTCATTTTTAATCCTTCCACAACTTTTTAAAATGATTATTGCTATGTAAGTAATAAACACAGTGTGCATATTCCACCGCACTCGGAAGCCTCTAAGACCAATATATATATTTATTGACTATTATTCCAAATGAGAGGGTTTTCAAAAGTGCTCACTTTACCGTGGATATCCTATATCTGAGGAGACGCAACGCGTGTTACACGAAAGTTAAAAAGCTGCACTCTCATTTTTCCCGCGCATCAGTCATCGTGCGAAGAGTACGCTACGGAGGGCGAAGGAGAAAAAAAAAAAAGCCGACTGCGATGAAGGGAAATAAAAAGCCGTTATGTTTGTAAACGTCACTAAATACTCTCCCGCGCGGTTTCTGGGAACACTGACGCGAACATTATTTTACCTCCCCCCTCCCCCCCGCGCCATGTACCATCCTTCATCACTAGCGCTGATGATGCGCGCATGCCGATTTACGATCGTAAGGGGGAACCGCACCATCTGCATAACGCCGGGGTAAAAACAAAAACACTAAGAAAACAATCTTACCAACATACGCTGAAGGATTTTTTTTTTTTAGTTGGAAACGAAGTTGTTTGTAGAAACTATAAAGATGTTTGTTTTTTATCACAAAGATAAAAAGTTACTGAAATCGACGACCACATAATTTTGTAGTCATCAAATGAATAAATCAGTGGTCTTACGAAAGAGAGGGTTAAGTCAGAAGAAAACTTACACAGTCTCCCTTATAAACATTACATTAAAAAAAAAAAATTATCACGTGTATGCATTTCGCATCATTAATTATTAGTGGAGACAAACTAAACATTGTCATAAAATATGTAGCCAGAGTCTTGATTTTGTAAATACTCCTAGACGAGGAGTATGCAGGTATACACTTGGGGCTACGTTTACATGTCAATTTCTTTGCTCTTGAAGACGAAAGTAACACTTTTCATAAATTTAATGTTTCGCTGGACTTTAACCCAATCTACGTGAACGGTTATAACTAGTCAACATTTCAGTTCGTAAGGAAAAAATTTGTTCTTTCTAACAATATCTGAATTGAACATGACGGATTGTAAAACCTGTTACATCTGTCGTGGCACATTTATTGGTGGTAAGTGGAAATGCATAGACCAACACATCTGATATTGCTCTAGTGGAGAATATAGGTAGCTAGCTCACTCATGAGTGCCTACAAGGGGTGTCCATGACGCAAACTTCGTCATAGAAATTTCAGGGTGTGTGGGGGAAAGAAGGGGTGTTGGAAGAACGGTTTAAAAAAAATCATGTGGTTACAGGTATTCTCCTGTGTGGGGGAAAAAGAGAGGACCGATATGGATTGGAGGAAAAAAGAAAGCGAGGGCGTGTCCGAAATGAAAAAAAAACGGTATTTTGTGATTTGTAATCTCGTAAGTTTCAATTCGGACGTTGTCGACAGTCAATTGTTTATTTAGCACTCGCGGCCACGCATTTTTACATTAATTATTTTTATCTAAATTTGATGTTTGAAACGGACGTGACTTCTACAATCATCACTGGAATGCTGCGAATATGTTAATAAATAAGAAAGTAATTATTTATGCAACGACTTTACAACACTTACTCGCTTTTAAAACATATCCAGGGAATTTTAAAACACTTATTTGTTTTTATTAAAAGTTTTAATTACGCATTTACTTATATATTTTGAAGATAAAAACCAACATAGCGCTGATTTTGCTATTTTGTATTTTTGCTAACATTCGCTAGGTACAAAATGCGAAGTACAAAATTACCAAATACGTCACCAATTTTGCATTTAAAAAAATCGGGTCACGTGATCATTTTGTCAACAAAATCAGCCATTTCGGACACGACCTCAGTCACTCATCGTCCACCAAGTGAAGCCCTTGCAACTAGCAAACAAATGGAGCGTCGAAGCAAGAATACGACCTTTCAACAACGACAGCTGGTGATATTCCATCATGCTAAAGGCAAAAAATGCCAACANACACATTTTTAGGATACTGTTTCCAGGAAAGTTAAAAGTTGCAGGTTTTTTTTTATGCGACAATGTAAAACGTAATCATGCCTAAACAACAGAAACTTTTTTTGAGTAAAGATGTCTAGAATTAATGTGCAATGGAATAGTAAGACGGGGAAAGTGGCCGGAACATTGCAGGGAAAAGCGCGCCTGCAGAACTAGAAATAGCTTAAATGTAATATACAAGATCACGGAGTTTAAGAACGGCGATGGTTATAGCTGGGAGCCTTACGTCCAGACTACAGTTTTAGAAGAAGGAAATACATCGGAATAAAAATCGGAGAAGGGAGTTAATCAACAGCATCATCAGTCAGTACTCGGCTGCATAAATGACTATAGTCTATTGGCTGTTTCTTCACACTTTTTGAATCAAACTTTTGAAAAATCACCCAATTTATAACGTGTTTGGTTGTTTTCTAAATATGTGATGTATCACAAGCATTTTACACTTGTGTTAACATACAGAATATCTACATTTTTATTAAATAAATTTTTACTTGTATTTTATTTATACATTTTAATATTTTATTAAAAATTAATATTAATAAAACCAGGGAGAAAATAGGTGTGTTGGCAACGCTTATTAGTGAGAAATAGTTATTATGCAAAATATTATGTAACTGAATGCGCAAGAATACGGTGCGTTGTCCCTTTAGTGTAATTTTCTAGACGTCGAATAAAAAATGTCAGGTAATAATTTGTGGTACTAAAATTACTTACTTTGCTTTCTATTTTTTTTAAATGCAAATAAGTGCAAAAATTTGCAAATTTATAAAATATTTTTACTTAACACAGTTTCGTTTGACCGACGCATAAACAAAGTGATCAGGCCGGTGCCAGTGTTAATTGTCCATATGGAGAAATAATACACAGGGCGCATAGAAGTAAATCATAATTAGTGCTTTCAAAAATGCTCGGTTTACTGTGAACAGCTTATAAGTTTTATGTATTTTTGCTGAAAAGTATGATGCGTTGATTCTAATAGTTTTCTAACAAATTAATTTTATACAAATTATTTATAAATTAAAATGGTTAATAATGTATAGTTTTAATCTTCTTGGATTATTTTTGTATCACTCTCCCGCTTTCTCGCCGTCTTATTTCACACTTCATAAAACCAATAATATCCTACTATTTCTGCTAATCACGTAAAATTGACGCAGTTGATAAAATTGTACCTATGAGTGAATTTATTTCGATATCTAATTGAAGTAACACTAATCGTCGCGTTAAAGCGAGATACAGTAAACAGCATCCAGTTTAAGTCGGTATCTACGGCCAGAAATGTTACTCTGTGAGGCTGCACGGAAGATGCGACTGGGGTTTTCGAGCAGTGCAAGTCGCATGCAGCAAACTGCCACGAGTGGCAATTTATTGAGTTTGCGGGGTTAAGTTTTGATAATCTTGGATGACCGCAAGTCGAGAACGTTAATGCTCCATAAAGCATTCGTTCCGTTAACTTCTTTCCTCCTTCCCTTTCCCATCGTCTGGCTGTCTGGAGTTCGAGAGGCCAAGTTCGTCTCTGCTCGACGAGTGAATGGGAAATGAAAAAAAAAACAGCAGGGTCGACTTTGCATGGCTGGTAATATGCACCTTCGCATTTACGGCTGACGTGCTCGGCCGAGGCGTGGGCGTAGAGGAGAATTGAATTGTGGTGGAGATGAGTGTTGTTGACGTTGACGCGTGTCTGCAGTCAAGTTGGTTACGGGCGGTTCTGTTAACCCGCTCGCTTTATGGTGGTTCTTAATGCAGCCACTTGCGAAGTCAAGGATTCTCTCCCAGTCACTGTTTGTGGTTATTACCGGATATTTTAATAGACCGTAAGAAAAGCTCCGCGGCAATAAAATTATTTTGCAGTTTTGTAATCATCAGCTACCAAAAAGTGTACGGTTATAACGGCAACATTATTTTATCCCTAAAAAAAAAAAAAGTTAACGCAACTTACTTAAATCTACCTAACCAAGTCTACCCTGAGTTCTCTTCGAAACTGTGTGATAATAGTTGTAGAGCTAAAATCGTTTCCCCTTCGAGAATAAATTACAATTCAAACATATTGCATGAATCTTAATATTTTAGAAAAGAATTTTGTCCTGTACCCCAGTTCTTGCTTTAAAAAAAAAATTGACTGTGGGTACCCATTGAGTAGGCGGTACTTTACAAAAACAAATTTGTATACTAAATAACAATCTTTAGTTGACAGGAATAAATATAGTATTACAAGGCTGTTTATTAACATTACAATTTAAAATAGGTATTAATTTATTCGTATTTTTACTTTTGTTTTTTAGTTGCAGAAAGTGTAAGCAAATGGATCTCCAACTACGTAATCAGAATAAAAACACATTCTAATGTAGGCTAAACTTTCCTGTGTTCGGCTAAACTTAAAATTCGGGAACTGATATTTCAAGTTTCAGAAATCAATCAATGGTAAATCAATTGAATGTGTTTAGAATTTAGCTTAAGTGATGGAAATATTTATAAGCTCTACTTCTTAATTCTTATTGCTTAAGTTTTTAATTGTGAGTGAGTGAGAATATTTGAGTGGCTCTTAACAGCGAGGTCTTGCGAGCCGATGAGAGTGAAGCGAGGTGAGTATGGAGCAGCGCCGGAATGCAAGGGCAGGAGAAACGGGAGATCCCCGAGAAAACCCACCGACCAGCGGCATAGTCCGGCACGATTCCCACTTGCGAAAATCCGGAGTGACCCGGCCGGGGATTGAACTCGGTTCGCCTTGGTGGGAGACGAGCAGTCTGACCGCTCAGCCACCGCGGCCCTGTGTAAGAAACAGAATGACTTGGGGATCCTGGGGTTAGATCCGTGCAAATCGAATAGGGAGAAACGAATACATACCGAAGAAAGCCGACGTCGAGGTTCTACGGTCTTACAACTTGGATATTGAAATAAAATATTTACTGCCCTCACTTTGTGTGATTGCACAATGTACATACAACCAGTCATTTCCTCTTTTTGAATAGCGTAGGAACAAGTTTTTCGTTTACAAATTTGATGGTGGTAGCACAGCTTTCTGGTCAACGTGGCTATCATATCTGCTATTACGTGCCACGTGTAGTTTCATGAATGTTCGCGTGAATTTGTTTACAAAGTAATGTCTCAACTCCACTGCTTTTCAATCATATTCTTTCACATGCATTTATGGCACGAAATAACTTTGAATAAACGACACGATCAATGACATTGTCCGGAAAACCTAGGCCAGCTATAAAATAAAAACAAAAGACAGGCTCGTGACTTCATGCGCATTGTCTGCCAACAAAGCAAAGTGGGAATTTGTAGCCTGTTCTAGCTNACAAAAGACAGGCTCGTGACTTCATGCGCATTGTCTGCCAACAAAGCAAAGTGGGAATTTGTAGCCTGTTCTAGCGATGGCAGTTTTTGAGAAGCTTCTTCGGCAAACATTTGTATAAGATAAGGAAGGTTCTCTCGTTGATGCGTTGGCGTGTCAAGTCTCTCCTCGAATGCTCCAGTTTGCAGTGGTTCATGTCAACGAGAGTCACTTACGAAAGTGGTTAGCGGCGTTACACACTNTCCTCGAATGCTCCAGTTTGCAGTGGTTCATGTCAACGAGAGTCACTTACGAAAGTGGTTAGCGGCGTTACACACTACACTATTTAACATTTACGGAAATTTTCAAGGAAATGTACAGAAACGCAACCCGTAGTGACGAAAAACGGAGTTAAGTCCGAAAATACAAAATACGTAAAGTCTCCGTATTTCGTATAGCTTCGGGTTTCGGGGACGAACAATGCCGAGTGTACACGAAGCTTTCTTTGCCACTGTAACCACAAGAGTATCACTTCTGCGGCAGTTAGTTATACCACAAATATCGTGTAAGAGTTGTAGGTGAGCGGTTATAGCTAAGGGCTCGTAACTTTATGACTCTGGTTCAAATCTTGCTGAAGTATAAAGTTTCTGGTTTTTATTAAACATCTTTTTATACACAGTAAAACACCCAGATAACGAAAATTAAATACTTTTTCATTTTAAATTGAAAGTAAAGAAAAATTACTAGAAAATACACGGAGAGGGTTTCATGAATTCACGGTAAGTTTTGTANATTTTAAATTGAAAGTAAAGAAAAATTACTAGAAAATACACGGAGAGGGTTTCATGAATTCACGGTAAGTTTTGTAAAATTTACGGAAAGTCCTTTTTTGAAAATCAGTGTGCCCGAAATTTTACGGAAGGTTAACGGACACCTAAGAATAAATTTTTAACAGCACTTTTTCGTAAAATAAAGGAAATTTTATTTAACGGTGTAGTCAAGTACGCGGAAGCGATTTGACGTGGCCACAGAAAAGGAAAAATACAGAAGCGGAAATGGGTTGACGGTTCCTCTGACCAACTCGGTCGCTGATTGGCCGCGCAAAGCTGTGGAAACTGAACTTGGGTCTGATTGGCTACCGTAAATTATGGAATACTCCCTACTGGTCGGGTTTGTCTCCAGGAGCTGAATGGTGAAGGACGTTCGGCCATATTGCTGGTCGGTGAGACCATTTTGCTGGCGCGTATATCTGGAGTTCGGAACACGCGCCACCGTTTCACTTCTTTACTCCTACACTCTAAATTCGAATCAGTGTATAAAAAAACACTGATTCACAGTGGAATCCAACTACTCCAATCAGTGAAAATGGCTCCACTTAGAATCGGCGGAAAGCCACTGATTGTTTCAGTAAAACAATTTAACTCATTGGTAGTGGCGTGTGGTGAACTGTTGCAAGGGAAGCTGGCGTTAGCTGTGTGCTGTACCCTGTTGCTTTCTAGTCTACACTTCCGCCGCTAAAACGCAGCTCGGCAGCTGAAGCCACAGGACGCGTGTAATGGGTCCCTCGCTGCTCGCTTGTGAGTGGTCGGAATACATTCAGCTTTCCTGGGCTGCACGGCTCCTGCTGCGCGCACCGAGAATGTACAGTAGTGAGCAAGCACCAGCTTACCTTGCAACAGTTCACCACATGCCACTTCTGATTGAATAAGTAACAGCTAACTGCGTGCGGCGAATTAAATATGGTTTATGTTTAATTTAGCTAAATAATTACGAAAGATAAACATATTTCCAATAGTCGCTGTTTATATTGTACAATTTAAATTAATTTTAAAAAAGAAAAACATCGTGGTGTCCAGGATTTTAATCCACATCGTGCCTTTCCTAGACCGTTACCTTACCAGTAGAGCCATCAAGTCAACGTTGACTACAGAGGGTATATTACTTTACGTTGTCGAAAATACGTAGCTATAAATTGTATTCCCTTTCATTCTATTTTTAGTTTAATTAGTAACATTAGGNGACAGCCAACTGCGTGCGGCGAATTAAATATGGTTTATGTTTAATTTAGCTAAATAATTACGAAAGATAAACATATTTCCAATAGTCACTGTTTATATTGTACAATTTAAATTAATTTTAAAAAAGAAAAACATCGTGGTGTCCAGGATTTTAATCCACATCGTGGATAGTGATCACCTCNCCTTTCCTAGACCGTTACCTTACCAGTAGAGCCATCAAGTCAACGTTGACTACAGAGGGTATATTACTTTACGTTGTCGAAAATACGTAGCTATAAATTNGATAGTGATCACCTCTCATAATTGTGAGGTTTTACTGTAACTTCATTCAAAACATACCCTGGGCTATGGGACCACCGCTAGGAAAAAAATGTTATGAAACATGCAAGACTGCACAGATAAAGAAACTTCTCAGGCCCTTGTCTGTTATTCTGTTATGATGCAACAAAACAATCATTAAGTTAATTGGAAAACATAAAATGGATGACAGTGTCAAAACTACAGTTTCCAAAAGAGGCCAGTAGAGCCATCAAGTCAACGTTGACTACAGAGGGTATATTACTTTACGTTGTCGAAAATACGTAGCTATAAATTGTATTCCCTTTCATTCTATTTTTAGTTTAATTAGTAACATTAGGATTTGTAAAACAAATAGTACGTATGAATGCACTCACTTCATATTTAATGCAGTTTTTTCCTTAAAACCAAGCACTATGGTGATTACGCGAAAACGAAATGAAAGAAGTAAAACCGAAATGAAGAACTGAATGTTCCTGCTGCCTCGTAAAATGTTATAATAAAAAAAACACTCACATAAAAAAATAACTTTATTGATTTTATTAGTTCATGCGTTGTCATTTCATTTGATAAACGCTGTTTAACTGATCCATCAGTCAAAAAACTAATCACACTGAAAAATAGCGAATGAAATTGTTAATGAATCAGTGAAAAATGTCACTAAATCAATAAGTAAAAAAAAATTGACAATTTTTTCCATAAATTCATCTGTTAAATTGATTGAAGGACTGTTGAATAAGTCAGGCGCTGTACCCTGATTNTGACAATTTTTTCCATAAATTCATCTGTTAAATTGATTGAAGGACTGTTGAATAAGTCAGGCGCTGTACCCTGATTTGAACTGTGAAATTCTCCTTGATTCAGATTTGGAGTGTAAGTACTATGTGACGTGATGATGCCCCTTTATGCAAGCGCATTCAGTGGACGAGGAACTGGCCTTGTTTCCGACTGGATGACCTTGAGACACGTTCCCAGGCTGCTACGCCATTTTGTCAGAACGAGCAGTCGGGGTTCGGAACAAACGCGGCATTTTTTACTTCGATATACTTAAGTATCCTATAGTCAGAGATTCTAGAAAAAAAATTTTTTTGTCACGAAATAGATTTGATAACACTCTGGCAGTCTATTCGCAATATCTTCACACTTTTTCAACCAAACGTTTGAAAAATCACTTATTGTAAGACGTATTTGGTAGTTTCCTAAAACTTGCAATGTGTCACACGTGTTTTCTACTTCTGTTACAGTATACTATTATTGGTAACTCAATCTTTCACTTATAATTTTACCTTTATTTTTATCTAATAATTATAATATTCAATTTATAATTTATCGGAATAAAAAGAGTAAAAAATACGTGTGTTGGTAATGCCTAGTAAGGAATAATTCTCATGCGAAATATTGTTTAACTACGTGTGAACAAACGCGGTGCGTTGCGTTGTTAGCTTTGTTAGCTTGTGANATTCTCATGCGAAATATTGTTTAACTACGTGTGAACAAACGCGGTGCGTTGCGTTGTTAGCTTTGTTAGCTTGTGACGGAGGAATATACATTAAGTATGACTAAGTCACGGCTTCATAGCAGTTTGAGGTAACTACGAATGGACTATAGCTAGGGGCAGTGATATTTCACGAAAAGATTTCGAGACAAGATACAGTCCAAAGTACTGTAGGGTCGTCCAGCTTCTTTAATTGGCTAAACANTATTTCACGAAAAGATTTCGAGACAAGATACAGTCCAAAGCACTGTAGGGTCGTCCAGCTTCTTTAATTGGCTAAACAATGTTCTGGCCCGTATTAACCGTTTGCGCACGAATCACGAAGGTTCAGTGTCGGAGTTAGTTGGTCCTGAGTGGCTTGGTCAAAGACGGACACGGCACCAGCAGTCAATGAAGGTACAACAGCTGAGGTGTGTATATAGTATTGAAGTCTACTGTGTGCTCCGATTTTTACGCGAAAAGTCACTAGCCCTAACTATAGCTAATTTATTCTTTTATGATTAGGTAATTAAGTTTTGTTTTCGCAGACCAATCACGAACGTTATGCTTAAAATTATCAGAATCCTCATTGGTCCAATTAAATGATATAGTAGCTTTCATACACGCGCGACAGCCAATAAGGAAAGAAAACTGTCCGACATGAGTACAGTACATTGAATCCTAGCAAACAGTAACCAACTTTTCCATGTACAAACTACTGCCTCTATCTATACTGCGGTGTCTGCAGTGACCGGATGTTTTAGATCCCATTGCCCTGCTGTTACTCAACGCAACTCTCCAATGGTCCGTCGCTGAACTCTGTCCGAATCTATGCTAAAAATGGCCGCGATATTTGGTTCAATAATTATTTATCCAAACTTATTTGAATGAATATGCGTTAGGCAGAAAATTTGACTCTTCGATAACAGAGAAGCGTTTGGCAGAAAATAANAAACTTATTTGAATGAATATGCGTTAGGCAGAAAATTTGACTCTTCGATAACAGAGAAGCGTTTGGCAGAAAATAATGGATAACCGTTAGGAAGTCGTTGCTTATGCACTAACATATATTTTTATTGAAGTATAATATGCTTTAGGCATNTAATGGATAACCGTTAGGAAGTCGTTGCTTATGCACTAACATATATTTTTATTGAAGTATAATATGCTTTAGGCATATTTTTTTATATTTGCATATAACATTTATATTACCATATAATATGCATATAGGCACATAAAATATGCATTGTTGATGGTATCTGCGGGTTATATACTTTCCCCGAGGCCGTTGCTAGTGCGGACAGAGTATGGGGGTTTTCTGAGGGTGCTCCCACATTTTCTTTTTAATATATATAATACATCCGTATTTTCTCTCTGAATCAAACTGGTAAAAATCTTCCTATGGACAACCGCTCCTCCATTCTGAATGACGAGCTAACTGATTCTCAGCCGACAAATTCCTAGAACCTCGATATCTTCCACTGGAAAACTGGTGGGTTGAACTGCGTTTCCAACAGCTGACTCGAGAAAATAGAAAAAATATTTCTCGCGTCAGTTACTCTTCGTCAGTGATCTGAGTTGATTAACATTGGTACTAAACGATTTTTTTAAAACACAAAAATATCGTGGTGGGCAGCCCACCCACATCAGTACTTTTTTTTTCAGGGGACACAGTGTGTTTTGAGTTGAGATAAATTTTAAACGGTGCTTAGCAGCTGAAATTGGTAACGACATTTAGGTCGAAGAGGAAGGTCAAGTGTCCCGAGAAAATAAAATCTGCCGGAAATCGCCAACGTCCACAACGGGTGATCCTGTTGCCAACGTATTCAATCACGTTTCCCACATGTGCGAATATCCATGGACGACCCCTGACGGGAAGCGAACCTAACTCGCCTTGATGGGAGGCGTGCGCTCTGGTAGCTGTGCAGTGCAACTGCTGTCGAGAGGATGGTGTGAAGTATTGAGCGTGTCCGGTCCTGTGTCGGTGCGAAATAATCGTTATAGAAAAGTTGCCTGTTTTCCACCGCCACGTTTCGTGGTTGTCTAGGATGGTAATTATCGCAGTGTTCACATAACAGTTTGCAAATATTTATGCATCGGGAAGACGCCTTGCGTTTATTGCTGCTGCCATTTTAATGGAATCAAGAATTACTTTATCTCTGGTGAGGGACTGAGGAGCCTTGACGAGAACTTTAATTTGCATAAGCATGGGCTCGTTTTCACCCTAGAGTGCAAGGAGCCTAGGGCATTATTATTAAATATGAGGATGTGTCAGAAAGAAATCGTCATGGTTCATAACATATTTGATGCATATTTACAATTATATGTTCATGATCAGATCGTACTCTGTTATACCCGGCAGTAAGGTCTTTATATTATAATTTTTTTCGTAAATATTCAAAGTGTTTTTTTTTTCATCTTTCTCGGTATCGACGGCAGTAGTATTTCAACGATTATTTTCTGAGTCGATATATATCAGGGTCATGGAAGGCTATTTTTGCATGATACGCTCCCCGTCAATACTGCTGCTAATCACAATCGAAGCGACGTCGCAATTTTCTGTGAGAATATTCCGTAAATGAAACAGCTTATAGTGAGTCATATATGAGTGATAAGTTCCTTCAGTGTATGTGAGATTTCGTGGCGGCTTGAAGAGTTGTTGAGTTCCACCCTTTAAGAAATGCATTTTTTGAAGGCAGTAGTTGCATCGATGCATCGTTGCATCGAAGGCAGTAGTTGCCCGGTAAAACAGCTGGAGTTTAAAAATTAAAAATTAAGTATTCTCACAAAAAATGTATTTTTTTTCTACAGCTTTATTATGACAGAGAGAGTGACAGAACCTAGCAGGTGTGATCTTGAGCGACAATAAGGGTGAAACGAGGCGTGGATGGGACTGTAACGAATTGATGTGGAGAGAGTCAGTCTGATCTATCGAGTATAAAGCAAAGTTAAGCCTATTAAATTTCATTTCCATCTGATTTGATGATTATGGGTTGTGTGTGTACGTGTGTGTGTGTGTGTGTTGACGCGCGCGATCGGCTGTAAAGCTATTTAACATCTAGGATAAATGTGTGCAAGGGGAAAATTTAATCGTTTCGAAGCTTGATGGAAGTCTGGCAGAGTGGGGAATGAATGATGTCTGGTCCTGTGTATTCATTGCAGCACCAGGTAGGGCTTAATGTCTCCTAGACAGTGGGGTCATTAAATATTGAACCGCCAGTACACACAATCAGTATCGGAGGAAGGAATCGAACATGGCCTACGTTAAGGNTTTAAACGGTGCTTAGCAGCTGAAATTGGTAACGACATTTAGGTCGAAGAGGAAGGTCAAGTGTCCCGAGAAAATCTGCCGGAAATCGCCAACGTCCACAACGGGTGATCCTGTTGCCAACGTATTCAATCACGTTTCCCACATGTNAAAATCTGCCGGAAATCGCCAACGTCCACAACGGGTGATCCTGTTGCCAACGTATTCAATCACGTTTCCCACATGTGCGAATATCCATGGACGACCCCTGACGGGAAGCGAACCTAACTCGCCTTGATGGGAGGCGTGCGCTCTGGTAGCTGTGCAGTGCAACTGCTGTCGAGAGGATGGTGTGAAGTATTGAGCGTGTCCGGTCCTGTGTCGGTGCGAAATAATCGTTATAGAAAAGTTGCCTGTTTTCCACCGCCACGTTTCGTGGTTGTCTAGGATGGTAATTATCGCAGTGTTCACATAACAGTTTGCAAATATTTATGCATCGGGAAGACGGCTTGCGTTTATTGCTGCTGCCATTTTAATGGAATCAAGAATTACTTTATCTCTGGTGAGGGACTGAGGAGCCTTGACGAGAACTTTAATTTGCATAAGCATGGGCTCGTTTTCACCCTAGAGTGCAAGGAGCCTAGGGCATTATTATTAAATATGAGGATGTGTCAGAAAGAAATCGTCATGGTTCATAACATATTTGATGCATATTTACAATTATATGTTCATGATCAGATCGTACTCTGTTATACCCGGCAGTAAGGTCTTTATATTATAATTTTTTTNATTTACAATTATATGTTCATGATCAGATCGTACTCTGTTATACCCGGCAGTAAGGTCTTTATATTATAATTTTTTTTCGTAAATATTCAAAGTGTTTTTTTTTTTCATCTTTCTCGGTATCGACGGCAGTAGTATTTCAACGATTATTTTCTGAGTCGATATATATCAGGGTCATGAAAGGCTATTTTTGCATGATACGGTCCCCGTCAATACTGCTGCTAATCACAATCGAAGCGACGTCGCAATTTTCTGTGAGAATATTCCGTAAATGAAACAGCTTATAGTGAGTCATATATGATTGATAAGTTCCTTCAGTGTATGTGAGATTTCGTGGCGGCTTGAAGAGTTGTTGAGTTCCACCCTTTAAGAAATGCATTTTTTGAAGGCAGTAGTTGCATCGATGCATCGTTGCATCGAAGGCAGTAGTTGCCCGGTAAAACAGCTGGAGTTTAAAAATTAAAAATTAAGTATTCTCACAAAAAATGTATTTTTTTTCTACAGCTTTATTATGACAGAGAGAGTGACAGAACCTAGCAGGTGTGATCTTGAGCGACAATAAGGGTGAAACGAGGCGTGGATGGGACTGTAACGAATTGATGTGGAGAGAGTCAGTCTGATCTATCGAGTATAAAGCAAAGTTAAGCCTATTAAATTTCATTTCCATCTGATTTGATGATTATGGGTTGTGTGTGTACGTGTGTGTGTGTGTGTGTTGACGCGCGCGATCGGCTGTAAAGCTATTTAACATCTAGGATAAATGTGTGCAAGGGGAAAATTTAATCGTTTCGAAGCTTGATGGAAGTCTGGCAGAGTGGGGAATGAATGATGTCTGGTCCTGTGTATTCATTGTAGCACCAGGTAGGGCTTAATGTCTCCTAGACAGCGGGGTCATTAAATATTGAACCGCCAGTACACACAATCAGTATCGGAGGAAGGAATCGAACATGGCCTACGTTAAGGNGGGGTCATTAAATATTGAACCGCCAGTACACACAATCAGTATCGGAGGAAGGAATCGAACATGGCCTACGTTAAGGAACCATCCAAGCGTATCCTTGGAGTGATTTCGGGTCCTCCCGAATGCACGTACTGTGTTTCGTCACGGCAGCGCTTCCTTACGTATGATAGCAGCAGGAGCGTCACCCCACCGTCACTGGGTCGTCTACATTTGTATGCATTTCGCCTCGCAAACATTTATGTGGATGTCATTCCTGGTCGCTCTGCCATCGAATTCTGAGGGGCTGCGGTGGCTGAGCGGTTAGCCTGCTCGCCACCCACAAAAAGACGCTCCGGGTTCAATCCCCGGCCGGGCCACTCCCAGATTTTCGCATGTGGGAATCGTGCCGGACGATGCCGCTGGTCGGTGGGTTTTCTCGGGTATATTCCGTTTCCCCCGCCCTTTCATTCCGGCGCTGCTACATCTTCACATCAGTCACCCTCAACGACTCTCAAGACCTCGCTGTTAAGAACCGTCCAAATCTCTTCACTCACTTCACTCACTATTGGTTCTGAGCCCTGTAGGGCGTGTCGGATGAGCGGAGATCCAACGACACTCGTGAAACTAACATACACTTCCGTGCAGTCTGCTTTGGTACTGAATTATAACGCGAAATAATACTTTCTCTATTAATAACATAAATCACAATATACGACAGAGAGCATTATACTGGTACTAGTGTAGTGCCAAACAAAAATTTTGTTAGTTGCAACGCTGAGAACTACTTGTGACTAAAAGGGGGATTTTTTCACGGGATTTAAACCATTCAGGTACCGTGTCCATGATCGTTGACATGTTGCACGTGTAGGATGTTTACGGCCAGTGCTGTACACAGTTTGGGGGCAGTATCAAATGCCTTGACAGTCCTCCTGACGGATAATCTTGCCTGTGAACGTTACCACGCCTCTCATTTATAAATGGTTGATGGGGACTTGTTTGAGAATGCAAAACGCGTTTCACTGGTTGCAAACAGAACAGAGCACGCCAAAACATTACACGATTGCAACACTTCTGCTCCCAAATTACAATGCGTGACTGACCGGGTTTAAATTTACCGGAATATGAAAATTTCCGCTACTCATCACGGCTGGAGAAAAAAGTGGTGTTTCATTCACGACTGGGGGAAAAGTGACACCAGCATCGCGTGTGTTTGTGTAGATGAAGGGGTTAGAGGGAGGGAGAGACGATGGCTATGAAGAGGGACCCCAGGACGGATCGACTTCAGGAATGCAAGGTCAGCCTCCCCCCTCCCCCCTTTCTCGTGACTTTTTCGAAAGGCGTTGAGGTCGTTTTTAGACGTCGGCCGTCTGGGCCGGCAAGCCCGATGGAAGAAGTGATGTTGTGCTGCACCAGA
>NQII01000231.1:257045-278666 GCA_002778355.1 Clitarchus hookeri
CTTTTTCTTTTTTTTTTTTTTTTTACCTTCAAACATTTTCGGTCACGATTTCATTTTCGAGGTCCAGGCGTTGGCAAGTGGCGATACTCCTGCCCCACCCCCCTCCTTCCATTTTCAAGGTGTCCGCCCGCCGCGCTCGCAGTCGCGCGTAGGGGCCTCGGTGGTGTAGTGGTCAGACCACTCGCCTCCCACCTAGGCGAACCGGTTCCGATTCCCGGCGGTGTCGCTCCCGGATTTTCGCAAGTGGGAATCGTGCCGGATGATGCCGCTGGTCGGCGAGTTCCCCCCGCCCTTTTGTTCCGGCGTTGATCCGTACTATCCTCTCTTCACCCTCATCGTCCCTGCGGACCCTTCGTCTAAGGAGGAGGAGGTGCCGGTGGTGGCTGCTGCTGCTTTGCGACGTAGCGCCTTGCACCAGCTGCGGGAATGAGGCGTGTACGGAACGGAAGTCGTGCAGTCTTCGAAGCACTCCGTGCAGGGCAGGCATTAGGGCCGCAAGCGACAGTAGCCTCCCGTGCGCGATAATCGGCGAAATTAGTTTCTGCCTACTGGGACAGCACGCGAACATATGCTGCTTGGCGATGAGAAAATTCCAGACGAGAAATAATCTGTATCTTTTAAGGCGAGCAGGTGACGAAGACGGCAGTCTTTTATACGCTGGTATATGAGTGCTATGAAGGGGGTAGGCGAAGGTGTCTGATTGGCTCTGACAAACTAGCCAATGCGAAAATAGGTATTAGTTGGGAAAGAGGGGATGTGAAAAGGGGTTTGGGGTGGGAAATGAGTGGTTGGGGATGTTGGTTGTAAGGATGGGGTGGGGAAGAGGTCCAGGAAGGTCATGGGGGTGGGGGATGTTGTGGCAGGATGAGGATGGATAAACGGCGCAAGAAAAAAAAATGTTTCAATTAAAAAAATTATATAAAAATGAAACCAAATAAAATATAAATAAAATAATAAATTTTATTTTTAAATACATTTTTTCGTAATTTTTAAAAAGAAAAAATATTTTAAGAGAGGTGACTAAAAATATTATTATTACACATTCTTATTCAGGAAAAATCATGACAACGAAAACTTATATTCTTTTAAATATAATATTTTCCTCATACACATGATATTACTTATACTTAGGGCCAGTGACTTTTCGCGTAAAAATCGGAGCACACAGTAGACTTCAATACTATATACACAACTCAGCTGTTGTTATACCTCCATTGGCAGCTGGTGCCGTGTCCGTATTTGACCAAGCCACTCAGGACTAAGTAACTCCGACACTGAACCTTCGTGATTCGTGGGCAAACCGTTAAAACGGGCCAGAACATTTTTTAGCCAATCAAAGAAGCTGGACGACCCTACAGTGCTTTGGACTGTATCTTGTCTCGAAATCTTTTCTCGAAATATCACTGCCACTACACTTCTTTTAATCCCTTGTCCCAGCACAATTCCCGATAGCCGTGTGGTCTAAGTCATCTGCATGCGGACTCTCAGGTTCGATAATTCCATCCTGCCATCCTCCAAAAAATATTTTGAGTTCTGCGAAAATTAAATAAAAAAGCAGCGCCCCTAGCGGCCAACTCTAGAACTCACGAAGGTGAATTGTAGGGTGGCACATTCTAGCAGCAATAAACAACATTTCAGAGATCGGTCGACGAGAGAACTACAGCATGTGGAGCGCATGCGGCAGATGCGAAGGTAAGTAATTGGGAAACAAGATGGCAGGCGAAAACAAAATGACGGCTGGAAGCAATATAATCGCAGGAAATAATACTTCGGCCGGTAACATAATTCAAGATGGCGGCGCCCTGGTGCCTAAGCCCTTGTCCTCGGACTTACCAAATACATCTACTAATTATTTATCACGTAGTACCCTTTGCCAACAAGTTGTAACAGAAAGGCACGCATAGCATATTACATTTCTGTTCTGTCTTATTTCAACCAATCGTAATTTTAAAAATTTAAATCGAGCACGCACCAAAGTACTACGCAGACATCCGTTAACCAGCTATGTCGACCAAACAAAAATTCACCAATATAAGCGCGAATAGTTAATAAAGCGAAAAATAAAATAAGGAGAATGATTAAGAGTGACATTATTCACATGGATAATTATCAGTGAAATATAATTCATATCACAAATTAACACTTTGTGTGCTACCGACGTAACATGTCTTCGCCTGGATTAAACTGAGTTGTAAGGTGTTTGCCGTGTAATATTGTGACTTCCGTATTGTTTGAAGACACGGGAGAAGAAATATTACTTCATCATCAGTTTCCATAAGGTTCTCTGCGACGTAATATTACGTCAGCACCACTCAAAATCGCACGTGTACGAAATGAGCAGGGTGGATTGTACATTATTCTAGGTAGGAAAGAACATTTGATTTGGCCAGTTCCAAGTCGGCATTTCATTGGTAGAGAGCCGGCCAGTGATGAACGTTGTACAGTGTAGTAGGCGTGTCCCGATGTCGCGTGAACCAATAAGACAATTGTAAACAGGAATTACAGAGACCAGCAGAACTGATGGTAATGCAGCCGTGAATATACGTAACTCACTTCTAGCTTGTCTTAACTCTTAGTAAACGTGTACCGCAATCATAGTGTTAACACCTTTGGTAGAGTTATGCTGATGTTGATATCTAGTGACTGCGGTATTTTCAATGACGCCAGTACAGGGCGTATTCAGCATCATCCCTCCTCCTCCCCCCATTAACTGTGCGTTGTGAACGAGTTACTGCGCAGATGATGAGTGTTCTTCCTCCGCAGTTCGCCGGCGGCTCCACAGCCAGAGCGCGCGAAATGCGCGTCTGCCATTTACAGCGTTGAGCGACGTGACGCCGTTGCGCAGCTGTGTTGGCGTCGTATAAATTAACACCGCGACACCCAGAGCTGACGTCGTTTCACTTCTGTAGCCGGCGCGCCATCAGCTCAACTCTTGGGTAATCAACGGAGATCCTGTCATTTCTCAGGTTTTACTGGAGCGTCCGTTCGTCCGACACGCCCAGCAGGTCTCTCAGGCAATGGCGCACGCTTATCTCTCTGGTGTTTTTAATCACGGGTGTTCGAGTCAACTAGGACAGCGAGTTATATCTGGGACGGCAAACCAATGAACAGACTGACCTTTGCCTCAGTATATATAGGACTGTGAAATATAGCATGCTATATCCTTTTATTACCCGAAATAATAAAATAGTCTCTCTAGTAATTGACCTTTGGGAACGATCTGTAACGGTAACTATGGATTTTAACGTAAGAAAATCACAAAAGTACTTGCGCTTATGCTGGCAGCGACCTATGGAAAACTCTTTTAAGCCGTTGCCCATCCAGAAGTCTTAATGTATGGTTTCCGGTAGGTGGATAGACTGAGATCCCGACATGACCGGCCCTCGCATGGTCGGCCGATGCTCACCTTGTCAGCCGTGTTGAATGTCGGTGACCTTGACTTTTGACCTTTAATGATCCTGAACACAAAATAATCCCAAAAAATCCAATAAATTCCAACAAATTCCCAAAAAAAACATTGGCACTTGACTCAAGACACTTAACCCAAGACTCAAAACCCTTCACCCAAAACTCAAGACCCTTGACTTAAGAGCCAAGACCCTTACCCCAAGACCCTTGACCAAAGACCCAAGACTCTCGACTCTTGACCCCATTACCCTCGACCCTTGTCTCTTGACCCTTAACCTTAAACCCAAAAAAAGAAAATATTCCAAAAATTCTAAAAAAAAATCTAGAATAATAAAAAAATATTATAAAAATTAATTCAATCGATTTTTATTTATGAAAAAAGGAGGTAACCATACCTGACTACTCATGTAGTTCTGCTTGCTCTCAAACTTAACCGCATACATGTTTTAACCATACACACAGCTCGACTTTTATGTAGATGTATGTATGAAACTTAGCTTTTTTTTTATATGTATACGTGACCAATCCAAGCCCTTCATACGAGTAGCAATCACGTGCCCAAGTCATGTTATAATCATGGTATGGATCAGCATCTTGAAACACTTTTCCAGACATACTTGCCATTAATTTAAATACCAACAGTGCTAGTCACTTGAGACTTGGAATATACTAGGGTGATAAACTGTCAAGGGTCTTGGGTCTAATTTGCACGGGAGAGCGTGACGACAGAAGCACTGCACGTCCCTTCAGCGCCTTGCGCGTAAGGGTGACGGGGCGCTGGGCGCGAGTGTGTTTGTCCGCCTTATCGCTGCGCCTCGAACGCGGACAAAGACATCTCGGGCCCACGTGCTCTAAATGTTCGGCCTCGCCTGTTGTACACAAATTTTTCGTTTTTATGTCATAATTTCCGTTTCAGAGGTATTTTTTGAAATGTTTGATTATAGAAAACTTACAATTTACTAGTTGTTTAATGCTTTTGTATCTAATTAACGCGGTATGTTATTTCCTGCTTGCAAAAGGGCAGGAAATTATTGATAAAATGCAAATGTTTTCTCGACTTTTTTACAAGCAGATAACACGTAATTAAAGTTAAGCATAAAAATATTAAAGAACTCGTAAAATGTCAATGTTCTATAGTCGTTCAGTGTCAGCGATTACTATGAATACGAAATTATGACTCGAAAACGAAGAACTTCTGCAGAAAGGGTGCAGCCGGGACTGCACGTTTACAGCTGGCGGAAGAATGTGCAATCGTACGGGGATAAGTAAACAAGGGATTGTACAGTTTCAGTGAACACTGGACCACCGGGAATAACAGCTGGTACGGCAAAGATACAGATTAGTTAAGAATACAGAGGCTCAGCAGCAGCTCACACAGCGAACTCCTGCCGCACGCGCCAGCAAAATGGCGTCACTGGCCAGCAACATGTTGGAATCCCGTTCGCCAATCAGCGCCCCGTAACCTACTCGCCAGTCGGCATGCAAGCCAATAGGGAACCTTTCGCATAACCTAGTTTAGTCTATTCGCGGGTTCTTCACACGTTTAGAATCAAACATTCAATCGTATCACAAGCGATTTATACTTGTGCTAACATAAAAGTACCTAGTTATGTGTTAAAATTGGAACTTTTAATTACATTTTATCTACATATAAATTATATTTAATTTATAATTAGTATAGACAAAACAGAGAGAAAATAGGTGTGTTGGTAAAGCTCGGCAAGAAATAGTTCTTACGCAAAATGTTATTAACCTGAGTGGCCACGAATGCGGTGCGTAATTTTCTGTACTTGGCTAAGCTTAGTTTGCACGAGGCGGAGGAATATCCTGGAAGTAGAACTTCAGCAGGGTTGCAGAAAAGTGTTAAGTAACCGTTAATGGAATCTATACCATGCAAACAACGTTCGTGACCTTGTGGTGCCGCCGACTGGGATATCCCGTCCATTACGTCCACTTGACGTGTTTTCGTCCTGCACACGTCGCTCGGTCATTTGTCACGTGTTAGCGAACCTGGCTCGGGGCTTTCTTTTCCGCCGTCGTCCGGACAGCACTCGCAACACGCTGCCTCGGCGAACGGAATAGACAAGTGCACAGGAGCCACACTGCGTTTCGGGGGCCGCGGTGATGTAGTGGTCAGACTACTCGCCTCCCGCCTAGGCGAGCCGCGTTCGATTCCCGGCGGGGTCGCTCCCGCATGTGGGAATCGTGCCCGACGATGATGCCGCTGGTCGGTGGGTTCTCGCGGGGATCTCCCGCTTCCCCCGGCATTTCATTCCGGCTCTGCTCCACACTCACCTCAATCATCCTCGCCGGCTCCCAAGACCACGCTGTAAAGAGCCGCCCAAATCTCTTCACCCACATTCACTCACTCTCCATATATTTTTTAGGTACTCTGTAACAATACTCAGTTGCTGTTTGGCTGCATCTTCACTGTAAACAATTGTACATTTTTTTTACCTAGGAATTGTTTGTAATTTTACAAATTTTTTTAACATTACAAAATGTTTTTTTCTTGTAAAACTTTAGTGGCAGTGTTTGTAATAGACTCACCCGTATTCACGAGCTCAAGCAAAATGGCTGATACCCAACAACGTAAAAACCGTACATAGGTGTTTGTGCAAAAATCAGGGGTGATGTAAAGTGTGGTTGCGTGCTAAGAGAAATGTACTGCAAGTTTGAATGACGTAAACCATTTTAAACCACTCAAATAATCATAAAAAAACGAGACTACAATTTTAAAAATACCTTACATTATTACTTATTAAATGTGGATATTAAAATTTGATACCTAGGCAGAACTCTTAAAAGGAAATAAGTGCGTACTTCTTAACCGAATAACTTTACTAATAATTTGTGGGTATTCACTGCCATACTGAGAATAACATTAATTGCAGCTTTAGTAAGCTAAGCCTGTCTTTTGGTCAAGGGCGTGGGGTAATAACGTAAGGGACGTAGGTTATAATCCCCATTCTGGTAAGTTGTAATTTTTTTTTTTGTGAATTATGTTTTAAAATNGCGTACTTCTTAACCGAATAACTTTACTAATAATTTGTGGGTATTCACTGCCATACTGAGAATAACATTAATTGCAGTTTTAGTAAGCTAAGCCTGTCTTTTGGTCAAGGGCGTGGGGTAATAACGTAAGGGACGTAGGTTATAATCCCCATTCTGGTAAGTTGTAATTTTTTTTTTTGTGAATTATGTTTTAAAATAATTTTTTTCCCTATTCTCTGTTATTGATTCATCACACTAATTTTCTAGAAGAACTAAAATAATTTATATACACTTCTCAATAATGTAAATAGTAATACATGCTTAGCAGATTTTACAAGAAAACTATTTGTATTCCTACAATGTATTTTCTTGGCAACTGAGTTTCCAAAGATGTTAACTGTAAAAGTACAAAAAAATTACAGCGTAGTTCTTGATTTTAAAATGCGTAGAGATCTGAAAAATTCTCGTATTCATTTCGAGAAAAGGTAAAATTCAAAACGCATACGCTTATATTACTTTTGGAATTGTTCCACGCTTAATTTGTCATATTCTGGAGAACCCTGAGTTAATAATAAACATGCAATAAAATGCAGATCCAGTCATCACAGGAGCATGGAAAATTGTAGCAACAAGATAGGCTCACGATCCTTCGTGTACTCTAACAACAGTTCAGGGTTGCCAACCGTCCCGTTTTGCTACAGAATTTCCCGTATCCCAGGGTTGAAATAATTATCCCGTATGGACATAGGACGAGACGTCATGTATCCCGTATCTCAAGACTTCTTCCAAAATGAAGTGAATATTAATAAACACAGTGTCAGTAATTTACAATTTTGAAGATTAGAGGAACTTTTACTAAGATGCTCCAGCCCAATAAAAAGTTACAATTGACGCCGACAGGTGGCATTCCTCAACAAGTGCGTTACAGTGGCTCTTCTTCTTCGTCGTCTGTTTTAAAGCCGATTAAATCAGACATTCAGATCACTCTTGAGTTATGACTATACTTGCAACTAATATCTTGTTGTATATATTCAGAAAAAAATGTTGACTGAGGTTGAGTTGCTCATTACAGATCGTATTTATAATCGATTCACGGTTACTTCCAACTTTTCCGAAGCCCTGCTTAAGTTCTACGTCCATTATATTTTTTCCGCCTCATGCAAACAAAACTTAACCGAGTCTAGAAAATAACACCGAAGGGATAATGCGCCGCATTCGTGCGAACTCATTGTAATAATAGTTTGTATATGAACTATTTCTTACTAAGCATTACCAACACATGTATTTTCTCACTGCTTTTATTCATATTAATTATAAGCGAATTATTATAGTTGATATATAAAATACATGTAAAAATTAAATTTAACCAAAAATAAGGTACTTTTATACTTGTGATGCACGACATATTTTGGAAATAACTAAACATGTCGTACTTCGGTTAATTTATCAAACGTTTGATTCAGAAAGTGTGGAGAAACCGCGAATAGACTTTACAGTGCTTTGAAAAAAAGCATTTTTATAGCTACGTTGGAGTGTTCTAAATAGAATTTCTAATGTGCGTGACATCTTGAAAGCGCTTAGCAGACCTCGACTGAACTGTATGTACTTCTCGTAGACTAGTACTTTGGACACGCACGTTTAATCGGTTCTNCGCACGTGTAATGGTTTCGTGATAAAACGTGTATTTCAAACACTCTGCAAGGCAGTTCAAGTGCCAGGTCGAAACCCAGCCGGCGTCCATCGTCTCGCGAGAGCCTCGCGACTACAGGCTGCATCTAATCGGTCGCGCCAGCCGCGAGCAGAAGAGGGGGAGTAAAAAAAGAAAAGAATAAGAGGTGGCGAGAGAGCGAGGAAAGGAAATGAATGTGCAAGGCGGTGAAATACTGGCGCGGCGTTGGCAACTCGTTTGCCACTTCCCGCCTTGGCGGCGGGCGAGTTAAGGCGGATTCACGTTGGAACTGACGCGAGGTTCCCGTAGGTTGTAGGCTGTCGACGCTAAACTGAGCACTTTTGAAAGCCCGGGCTGAAGATCTACTTGTTTGCACATTGTGTGTCCTTTCACCAGACGTAAAATTAACGTTGACGGGGACCTGGACACTTTATTCATGCGTTAAGGAGAACTGTGAAATTATTAGAGAAATAAATATTTTTACTTTTTCTTACATTTAACATACATTAAAACATAGAGAAAGGAAAATAAATCATTTCAATATACACATTTAGTTAAACATTAAGACATGGAACTACTTTCCTTCCGTCATTACCAACTTTACTACACGCATGACAGTAATGTGCCCGCAAAAATATATGCAGGTAGGGGCAATGACTTTCTCCAAAGGTTGGTTTCAAAAGTGCTCAATTAACCTTCAACAGCCTACACTTAAAAGAATTGAAGCAGCCGTTTACACCGCGAACTCTAGCCGTCTCTGTCCAGAAATATGTCGGAACGCCGTTCACCAATCAGCAGGGACACCCGAATTTCGCGAACAGATTTCACGACCAGTTGTGTTTCACAACTCTTTATTTCAGGTCCCCTTTCTTGAGCGAGGTGTCACGCGTCTTAGGTGTATGCTCGCGAATCACAGACATACAGTATCGGAGGAACGTAGTTCTGATTGGCCCGTCAAGTAAGAAAATGTCTTCTCGCAATGACTCGTCCCCAATAAGAAAATTAGAATTTCTCGTATGCCCGTAGTGTATTGAAAGCTAGCATTTGCCGGTTCGGGTGTCCCTACCAACCAGCGGCTGGTAACTTAGTTGCCATCCGGCAGCCCAGTAGGCAGTAGCCAATCAGGCACAAGGAGCGTTCTCACAGCCTCGCTCCAGCCACTCAGAGAATGGGTACGCCGACATCAAACGAACCGGCACGCCGCTTCGTCTCTGCGTATCTATAAATAGGGCCGCCTGTTTTTCGCGAAAAGATTAATGCCCAAGCTAGATTTCAACTTCTTACGCACATTACTGCAAATTTACTTTGGTTATTGACCGCGTGTGTCTGTAAGAAGACATTTATATACTCGACTGGACCAATCATAATAAATTACCCTTGCATTGAACGTCCGTGATTGGCAGGCGGACAATTTACGACGTATGCGAATTAAAACTATCCAACTGCGATATTGGCCCTGAACTAACGTGTTTTGGAGTACAACCAGTAGTTTAATATTTTAGCGAAAAAACACGTGCCCCACTTACACAGTCTGTGATGTGATTCCTTGCGTTGTACAGATTTTTCGGCCTGAAGGCTGGCGCACCTTCCATCCTCCTGCACTAAAGATGTACTCTGGTGAGCAAGACATTTCACGGCACTTCTCCGCTTCTGTTCTCGGCGCCTTCTGGTCCTGTTGTTGTTGCTCGGCTTTCTGCCGGTTTTCTCGTGTAAAATCTGCCCTCCTCGCCAATCAGTAATACCCCGACTTCAACTAGAAGCCTTTACCATTGTCGCCTTACACTGTGACAGCAGACAACCAATGCGCAGTTGATATCGGTATATCTGTACATAAGACTGTAGAGTCTACCCTGCAGGTCATTGAACTCGCGAATTTTTCGGGTCTCTACTTATGGGTCATCGGAATTTTCGAATAGCCGCTGGTCAAACTCTTCTAATCTTTCCCCAACTTTTATGGCAAATCGATTCCATAATTTATGCACCTCTTCATTTTCCATCTCCATTCTTGGCTCAAGCTGCAGTCCTATCCACTCCGCCATTCATCGTAGCCACATCATGATGTCATCCAATCTTGATCCATTCTGTCATCACATGCTCCAATGTGTCGTCCACTCCACATGCGTCACATAATGAAGTAGTGATCAAACCAAGTCTACGCAGCTTGTCTTCGAAATTCCCGTGACCCGTATATAGTTGCGTGCTGTGATGGTTCATAGAAATCCATTTCCTCTTCGTTCTTTCAGCGACGCTGGTCATCAATGCATGTGTTATTCTTCCTTCGGCTGAAGAATCCCAATCTCTCTCGCCACACCCTCAAGGTGTCCTGCCTGCAATCCTTTCTTTCTACCTCGCGTTGTGCAGTGCCGACCACAAGTATGCTTCGCGTGCAACACGTCCTCGAACACGTCCTGGCCGTGGGGGCCGAACGAGACGGCTGACAACGTGAACCGGCCTTAAGGCGAGAGCGGCGTGCAGGCGCGAAGGAAGCCGGCTACCCGAGAGCGCGTAATGCAGGCATCTCTGTGCGCCACGTGGCGTGACCGCTTTATTGCGTCGAGGGCACGCGTAGCGCCTCGCGTCGCGTCGCTGTCACGGCAATGAGAGAGAGAGAGAGAGAGAGAGTGGGAGAACTGTGCCACGTTGTAACGCAGGCTACTGTCGTGGGCCGGACACACACGGTCACCACTCACCAACCGCCGCGGCCTGCAGTTCAGATTACGTTTTACGTTCGACGGGCGTGACGAAACACAACGCATTGCATTTTACTTTCTTTTTTTTTTCAAGAACTCTGGGCACTACATACGTAATATTACGTCGCCCAGATTTAACTGAGCTGTAAGGGGTTTATCGTAACATTGTGACTTCCGTATTGTTTGAAGACAAGGACGAAGGAATATTACTCCACCAGCAGTTTCCATACGGTTCTCTGCGACGTGATACTACGTGAGCAACACTCAAAAGTGCAAATTTCTCAAACGAACAGGATTGATTGTATGTTATTCCAGTTAGGAAAGAACATTTGATTTGGCCAGTTCCAAGTCGGCATTACATTGGTAGAGAGCCGGCCAGTAATGAACTTTGTGCGGTGTAGTAAGCGTATCCCGATGTTTTTGAACCAATAGGACGATTGTAAATATGAATTACGGAGACCAGCACAACTGATGGTAATGCAGCCGTGAATATATGTAACTCACTTCTAGCTTGTCTTAACTCTCGGTAAATGTGTACCGCGCTCAAAGTGTTAAAATACACATACATTTACTACGTTTGCTGATATCCAAGACAACCTAAGCTAAAAAATTATTTGTAAATTTACTATATCAGTGTATGCGTACAGTGACAAAGCATGAATGGTAAATTATTTTCACATACATCCATGGTAACGTTCCTACAGATGCTCAGGAAAGAGTGAAATTCATAGGGAAGTTCCCAACTTTGTATAGTAGCGATGCTAAACATTCCCATATTTTCAGCCTGACATGTAGTATTATTTCTATATACTCTATGGGTACAGGCAGTGATATTTCGCGAAAAGATTTCGAGACAAGATACAGTCCGAAGCACTGTAGGGTCGTCCAGCTTATTTGATAGGCTAAACCATGTTCTGTCCCGTGTTAACCGTTTGCGCACGAATCACGAGGGTTCAGTGTCGGAGTTACTTAGTCCTGAGTGGCTTGGTCAAAGACGGACACGGAACCAGCAGCCAATGGAGGTATAACAACAGTTGAGGTGTGTATATAGTATTGAAGTCTACTGTGTACTCCGATTTTTACGCGAAAAGTCACTGGTCCTATCTATAGGTTAAAAACTTCCATTGCAGTTTCGGAAGTTTACCAGAATGGTTTTTACAGTGTAGAAGTGAATCAGCTGCATCCATCCCTGCAGGAATACTTTTTTGTTGGTCTCTTGTGTTCCCACTAACAACGGCCATACTGGTCCACGCCTCAAGAACATTACTGTACTGTACAATGTTTATCATTTGCTGATGATCTCGTAATTTTTGGGAGGGGGGGGGGTTGTTTATGAGGGCGGTGGTATAGTGGTCTAGCGGTCAGCCTACTCGCTTCCCACCTAGGCGAACCGGGTTCGATTTGCAGCTTGGTCACCCCCGGATTTTTCGCGTGTGGGAATCGTGCCGGACGATGCCGCTGGTCGGCGGGTTTTCTCGGGGATCTCCCGTTTTCCCCGTCCTTGTGTTCTGGCGCTGCTCCATACTCACCTCAATCGCCCTCATCGGCTCTCAAGATCTCTCTGTTAAGAGCCGCCCAAATCTCTTCAATCACTCACTTCACTCATTCTCTCCCCATTTTCACCATAACTCATCTCACTGTACCTGATCACAGATTAGATAAGTATACAGATGCAAAATGGCATGGCCGTTCCTCTGATGTTGGCTGATTCGCTGGCGCAAGGCTTTGGCAATGATCCTTGTGTCTTATAGGCTACTGCGTGCTGCGAAATGTTCCTTAGTGGCTGGGCTGCCGGCTGGTAAGTTACCAGGCACTGATTGGTGGAGACGTGCATCATTCGCGTTATTATTTGGTGACAAGACTCCATTGTCCTGCATCAACATGAGCATAACACATGTTTTCATTGGCTACTGGCAAATACACGTCGTCATTGACATCTGTGACCGTTTTAGTGGAGATTGGTTGCTCGACCGTTAAACTTTTACTATTGGCTGAAAGTGTTCTTGGGGTGTTCGACACAAGTTGTCGGCCGATGGCACACGTGAAACGAGCATACAGTTTCTTGTAGTTAGGTCTGTACACGCAAAATAACGCGGAATTTTACAGGTCTCTACTCGGCGAACGGCGTTCCAACCTGTTGCTGCCCAAAGACGCCATTTTGCTGGCGTGTGCAGCTGGAGTTCGCTGTATCAACGGCTGTCTCGCCTCTGCATTGTAATGAACTGTGTGCGCGCCGTCCTTGGCTTGATGCGTGCTATGTGCAAGGTAGCGCGTTTCAAGGAGCGAGACAGCAGAAAATGTGCGCAAATAGCCTTCATTATATGTCAGTTATACTTTTCCACCTGTTATGGACGTTCTCGTAGTCAAGAAACTTGCCTGTGAGATGAAACAGGCTTCACTGCCCGGGTGAGGCATTATCGCTAGAGACCTGAAAAAAATTCGCGGATTCATTTCGGGACAAGCTTTAATTCGAAATAAGTGTGTTTAATAAAACTTCCGCGATTGGTCCACACGGTGTTTGACACCTATTGGAGAAGGCTGGTCCAATATAGTCGCCTTCTGCTGTGAAAGCAGACAACCATTGTGTGGTTGATATCGGCATATGTGTACACTATACTGGAGAGTCAAGCCTGTAGGTCATTGAACTCACGAATTTTTCTGGTCCCTAATTATCGCTCATTTCTGTTTTATGCGAGCAAAGGCGTGGAAGCTCCGCGGTTTAAAATGCTGGCGAGCCAACCACACGTGTGCTAAAGCTGCGTAACGGCCGGCTGAGACAACATTACTTTTCTCTCAATTGGGTGGCTGAAGAGTAAGCAATGCGAGATAGAACACTAGAAACAACTCGTCCGCATTTTCCCGTTGTAAGAACTGCGTCCACGTTCTCTCCAAAGAGAGGAAAGCTTTTAAATGCCCATGGTATTAAAAAAGGCATTATGCATAGGCCCAGTGACTTTTCGCGTAAAAATCGGAGCACACAGTAGACTTCAATACTATATACACACCTCAGCTGTTGTTGTACCTCCATTGGCTGCTGGTGCCGTGTCCGTCTTTGACCAAGCCACTCAGGACTAAGTAACTCCGACACTGAACCTTCGTGATTCGTGCATTAACGGTTAACACGGGCCAGAGCATTGTTTAGCCAATCAAAGAAGCTCCTGCTGGGATGTCACGAAACCTGACATAGAACAGAGTTTTAGAAAACGCGAAATATCACTGCCCCTAACTATGCATCATTGCTTGTTACTACTACCTTCAGTATTTTAATTACCACTATAAGTAACACATTTTATGTTCTGAACTCATTTTCATTTCCCTAGCTTCGTTACGCTGGTGGCTTCAACCATTTCGGTCACACATTAATTCCTGAGTCCAAGTGTTGCAACCACGTAATTTTTTTTTTAAATGCTCAGTACTTGCGTTCAGCATTTTTCTTTCAACTAGAGGTCCTTTAATATCGCGTTATAATTCAGTGCCAAAGTAGACTGAGTACGAGTATACGTTAGTTCCACGTTTGTCATTGGACCTTCGCTCATCCGTCACACCCTGCAGTACTCAGAACCAACAGTAAACTCTCAGCACTCTGGCAGCTTCATTCCGCGTGACCGGACGGAGCAGCAAAATGAGTTCCGTCTGTGTCAGTAGCCAATAAGAAAATCACTTTTGCTCCAGTTTGTAAAGGAGTGTAGCTTGTCGCCATTTTATAACGCCAGATGGTAGCGTCTCTACTTACAGCCAGTACTCGATGACGTTGGTATTAACCTATCATGTCAAAGAGATGTAGGAAATCCCACAAACAAAATTAGGCACAAGGAAGACTGAGCACTGATGCACTGATGTGTACAGCACTGGTCGCAAGTATTCATTTGGAACGTTTTCACCACCGTGGATATTATGGTGACGGAACGGGTTAGTACTACCTTTGTTACCCCTCTTCGAGGACTCGCGTTATTTAAAGCTACTACTAACTTCACGGGTTAGCCCCTTAACATATTGTCACGAGAATACTAGTTCACATCTGGCACGTTCCGAAATAGGTGAAATCATGGTCGATCCTGTACAAGGTCCGAAGCTAGCACCAATACAGACAGCGCCTTTCCTTGGGAAATGCGATTGGTTGCTGCGGACACACCAACTGTTCTGTAATTGGCCGCTTCTTGCCTTGGTGTAATCGAGCCGCAGTTAGCATGTTCATAGGCTGACGATCCAGTTTCACCCCAGACCAGGTGGCGTGGGATTCGGTACTTGCTTTCTCGCTGACTAGTTACTGGGTAAAATTCGCCCAGGGCGTGTCTTACAAACTAGGATCCAATTCAAGAAGCAAGTTAAATATTCATGCGTTTGAAGTCTAGCTTGTCCTCAAATGAATGCGCGAAATTTCCTGGCCTCTGCTGATAAAGAACGGACACCCGAAATTCACGAAAAGATTTCACGACCAGTTGTGTTTCGTATCCCTTTAGTTCAGATGCCCTTTCTTGATTGGATGAGCGAGGTGTCACGCGTCTTAGGTGTACGCTCGCGAATCACAGACGTACAGTATCGGAGGAACCTAGTTCTGATTGGCCCTTCAAGTAAGAAAATGTCTCCTTACAAAGACTCGCCGCCAATAAGCAAATTAAATTTGCTGTTATGCCCATAATCTATTGAAATCTAGCATGTGGTGAATTCTTTTCACGAAATTCAGGTATCTCTACTGACAAGGCTACTNGCCCATAATCTATTGAAATCTAGCATGTGGTGAATTCTTTTCACGAAATTCAGGTATCTCTACTGACAAGGCTACTGCATGCTGCGACACATTCCCTATTGGTTGGGCTGCCGGCTGGCAAGTAGGTTAACAGGCGCTGATTGGCGAATGGCGTTCCGGACATGTCGCTGGCCAGTGACGCCATATTGCTGGCGTGTGCGACTGGAATTTGCGGTGTAAGCTGCTGTTTCAGCTCTGTGGTAACGTAGAGTAAGGCTAAATACCATTACAACGGGCACCGCGCTGGTAAAAGCTGTTTCACAGCAAACGCAAAGCGAGCACTTTTGAAATCAACCTGTTAACCCTTTCAGATCCACTTTAATTTACGGTTTCAGCTGTTGCAAACAAAACGTTTTATGATGTATGCTGTACTTAAGCGGACACAGCACTTTTTTCGTTGTCACAGCCAATGAGACGTAGGCTGTATGTTCAGCTACAGTTATATGAACCAATTATGACATATACCAGTAAAACTGTTTGCGAATCATTTACCCACATGTACGATCATTAGTAGAAACCTGAAAAATTCGCGCGAGTTCAACGACCTGCAGGCTGAATTCTACAGTCTTATGTACAAATATGCCGATGACAACTGCACGTTGGTTGTCTGCTGTCACAGTGGAAGGAGACGATTGGGCCAGCGTTCTCCAGGAGGTGTCAAACATCGTGTGGTTCAATGACTGAAGTTATGTAAATACACCTGTTTTGAATTCTAGCTTGTCCCAAAATGAATCAGCGAATTTTTCAGGTGTCTAGTCATTAGTCATTGAGCTTCACAGTGGTCAGTACAGACCAAAAATTACCTACACGTTCGTAATGTACACAATTGCGTACACTGGGTCTGTATTGGTTAAAAAAAATTCACTGCTATTAGCCACATGTATGCTGCAGCATTGGATCCAAGTTAACCCTTTCTTTCCCAGTGTAGACAATTAAGCTACGTGAATAATAAAAGATAAATATCTTATTTAGTTACGTAGATATTTTATATTTTATTTATGATTATTGCAATCATCCCTTTTTTAACACCTTAAGTAATTTTTCATTTCGGATGTTGCAAAAAAAATCTATGGCGTGAATAGTACTTCCTAATTTCTTATAACAACTGACACACCGGAACCTATGGAAGTGTTTCAGTAGAGCCACGGCACAAGAAGCGACCAATTACAGAACAGTTGGTGTGTAAGCGGCAACCAATAGCATTGCCCAAGGAAAGGTGCTGTGTGTGTTGGTGCTAACTTCCCACCTTGCACAGCACCGACCATGATTTTACCTACTTTGCAACGTGCCAGATGTGAACGAGTACACTCGGGACAATATGTTAAGGGATTAATGTAGATAATAGAGAAAATCTGGTACACAGCGCTTACCTAGTGACGAAAACGTTTTGTTGCCAAACTTTTAACACTGACCTTCCCAACCCGAGTAGAAGTAACCTTGGTAGTACGTAAATTTATAGCTACTTCGGTCAGTGTTTCTTGTTTTATACGCATAAGAGCATGAATGTACATGTTATCAACACGTTTACGTCATTAAAAATAACACGTTTTCACTTGGATGGCGCACGAGCAAACTGAGATGGGCGATGGCAATATTAATGTTACATATAGCGGAAGGATACAAAATAGAAAGGAAAGTAGAACATAAGCAGGACTGTCACAAGTGCTCAATCAACCGTAAACATACACTCTAAGAAATTATTCGGAAATCTACCATTCCAGTGTGTGCGCTTAGTGAGAAAGCAGGAATGATTATGTTTTCACCTATACATTCATTGTAGCGTTCCTACATTTGCTCAGGTAACAGTCAAATGCATAGGGAAGTTTCCAACTTTGTATAGTAGCGACACTAAACATTCCTATACCTGCAGCTTGATGTGTGGTACAATTACAAACTTCCATTACAGTTTAGGAAGTTCACGAGAAAACATTTTTACACTCTACCATGATCTGGGTTATGGCCGCTCGAATGGAAGATTGTGGCCATCGTGTTGTGGCCGCACAGAAACCTTGTCACCATTGTTGACTAGTTCTTCTTCAGATGCTATAAAAAGTGCGTGTACGGATGAGCCAGAGAACGACGTGACGTCAGGAGGAATCAGGAGGTCGCTCCATGAACCACGACTGACGCACACTGTTGCCGCGCGCGTATGCGTGCAGTTAAGGACGTCCCCCGGACAGCGGAATAAGGCGCGAGCGAGGGAATTATTCCGATCACTCCGAGGGGACAAGGCACGCCAATAAAAACTCGATGAGGCCGTGGACCGGGACACGTAAACACCATCTGTCGCGGCTCGGGCCGTTGATGTCGTGCTCTTCTTGTCCGTGGTCTTCGCGTCCGAGGAGGTGGCGTGCGCCCTGGACGGGACGCCGCGTCATTAGCCAATCAGCGGCTGGTTAAGCCTCCCGCCTGCCTGGCGCTCGAACTACGTTGCAGAGTGTGTGAAATACGCATTTCCCCACGAAAATATTAAACGTGCGTCCAATGTGCTGATCTACGAAAGGAACACACACACTTCAGACGAGGGCTGTTGAGTGACTTCTAAAGGTCACGCACGTTAGAAACACCAATTCAGAGAACTCCAAAACCACTACAATCGGCTTTTTCAAAGCGCTTTATCTCAAAATGTACGCGTAAGATACATTCAAAACTACTCAAGGGCCTAGCAATGAACTTTCCTAGACTTTCCACCAATAAAATAATATGGTCACTACTGAAAGTGCCATAGGTACACGCAGCGCGACTAGAACACTGCACGCCAGTTCAGAGCCTTGCGCTTAGCGGCGATGGCGCGCTTGATACGCGTGGCAGTGTCGCCCTTATCGCTCCCGCGCTTCTCGGCCTCAAGCGCGGGAAAAAACTCCAGGTAGGCGGGAGCCTTATAGGACCTCCCTAGTAAAACATTTTAAAAACCTCAAGGTCACATACAGCCGTAAGGAAGCATTGCGATTGTGATTGAAAATAGCATTAACAAGCATCGCGTGTGTTTTGTATCGTCAGAATTTTGAGCGGCGACTATAGGTTTTTAAAACAACACTGTTTTTTTTATAAGAAACAGCATTGTCGCTGTATTTTAAAACTCTGTTTTACAGAATATATATATCGTAAACGCAGGGCTACTTAAAGCGATTTTTGCTGGCTTTGACACTTTTCAACTAACACATTCATGTTTCGATAACCAAAATTACAAATCAACATTAAAATATCGACTTTCACTTCTATCCTTGGTAAAATGCCTACATCTAATATTCCATAGTTTTTGAACAATTATACTAGACAAAACTGTTTACAATGAGGCCCATGCGACATCTAGGGAGGCAACTGAACTAATTCACCAACCAGCCAGCATCTTCGCGAACAGGGAATTTTCCGCAGCATGTATTAGCCAATCAGAAACAGAGCCCATCCACAGAACCTCACGTTGCTAATCCAAGAATGGGTACGTCCACAGCAAAGAAACCTCCATTCCATTTCTTTCTGTGTAATTATCTATTATGTGGTTTTGCCAGGCCTATTTTTTTCATAGTGGTAATTGTAAAGAGAGACAGGTAAGGAGTGGAGTGGAGTGTATAGATTTGGGTGACCCTTAACAGTGAAGTCTTGAGAGCCGACGAGGGTGAAGCGAGGTTAGCATGGAGCAGCGCCGGAATGCAAGGGCGAGGGAAACGGGAGATCCCCGAGAAAACTCACCGACCAGCTGCATCGTCCGGCACGATTCCACACATGCAAAAATCCGGGAGCGAACTCCGCCGGGAATCTAATCCGGTTCACCTTGGTGGGACGCGAGTATTCTGACCATTACACCACCGCGGCCACCAGAGAAAGGTAAGGCGTTATGAAACGCCACACGGCGATAGTTACGCGAGACTAGTCTTTACATTAGTCGAGTCCATGCCACGTCGTCTTGCGGCACTTCTGCGTGCTCGTGGGGGCCCTTCACAATATTAGGCTGGTGTACCAGTTTTTTGGCTCTTCAGTGTATAACGACGCGAACAGCGCCAATATTTATAAAAATGTCATTTTACCTTTTAAAAAAAGTTCTCACCTATAAACCCACGTGTTGGTTGGTAAACTGGCCGTCGACTAAGACGCTTGAGGACAGAGGGAATTCCTTCGGTCCTGGCTTTTAAAATCTGATCAATGTTTGAGGCGACTTGTTTACTACCCAAGTCTCTTGGCAGTGAAAATGCGGAAACGTAAATATGGGACGGTGTGGATGTGTGTGATGCTCTAATGCTTTTAGGGGCCGGGGGGAACTCACAGCTCAACTTGAGACAGATGTAAACAGTACGCGATATGCAGCAGCAACACGACAGAGAAACGACATTTATTCCATTTGTAGACGAACAAGAAACACCTGTCCTGTTGTGTAACATAGTGTTTTATTATGTCTGTTTGCTTTATTCCTTAAAATTTACAGTATTGCAGAACCATGCCGTTACACAGACTTTGTTACCTATTAACATATTAAAACCTGCACCACGTCTGTTACACCTAATATATTTTATGGATTCTTATTTCATGACTTAATTCCCAGCGTTCGCTAAATAAACTTTATTGCAACAAATGCAATGTTTTATCCCGGTTGCAAAAGAAGAGGTTGGTGTTTCAAAGAATGTGCAACGTTCTATTGCGAAGTTATTATTCCTGCGGCTCTGTGACATTCCACAAACGCCCTTCTGTATAAGGATAAACGGGTTTGTTCATCGCTGATTACTTAATTAATGTTGGCTTATGCTGTAACGTCGTGTGCAATGTCACAGAGGTTGTTCGGAGCAGTTTCCTGCGGCCTCGTTGCATAACCAGCAACTTCTGGCGATGCTATTTTGTTCAGCTTTTTTGGAAGATAATCTGTAGTTTGTCTTTTGTACGCAGCACCTGCGAGTATTGTTCCCACAGCGCTGGGCTTTCGTGCAGGAGGCAATAACCGCGCGCTGCGGCACACTGCTGCCACCTTCCGCTCAAACAAAGCTTTTCTGGTCGTGAGTACATCAACTCTTGCAAAGCGATTCCCGCTTACCGCATGGCCCACCATTATGCAGAAAAAAATTTTATATGGAGAAATACTACTTGTAAGTACTGTCTACAAGTATTTCTGCAGTATTTCGTACTAGTAAAAAATAATACATTTTTTAAGTGACAAGCATTCTTAAATGGTATTTGTAGGCATACGGCGCTCAAAAATACCGAATAGTTTTTTTACCTTTTCATTCCCTCTTTTTGGTGTTGCAAATAACATATTTTTTTAATACATGCTGTACCTGGCTGGCTAAGAACTTGTTTCGTTTACGCATCCAATAAGCTGTAGGCTTTGTGCTTGATGACAGTGACTACTCGAACCCGGTATAGCATAAAGAAGTAGCACGGCCTACTAATCAGTCACCCACAGGGAAGATCATCAGACACTGAGCCTCGCGGAGTACAGCACAGGTCAAATACAACGTTCCTGTGCAGCATGCAGACAGTTGTCTACAACGGGCATGGAAGGGTTTAACAACATCACGACTGCAGCCCTGTAGTCTGTTTGGCGGCCAGGGCAGACGGCGCGAAATAGCCGAGTGTTGGTAAAGTGCGTCATGCTGGAGTATGGAGGGGGGGAGTGGAGAAGGTGAGTGCACTCTCTCCTTCAGCTAGGCTCCGCGAAGGTCGCTCCCCTCCCCCTCCTCGCAATTAATCCTCGCAATCCTCCTCACTCTCTCTCTCCGCAGCTTCCACCTCCTGCCTCGACTCCCACACGTCTCTCTTCATGACTGACGGGTCGTTCAGCCGTCATCGTCCACGTCATCGACTCCGTTCCATGTGGTGCACCCCCTCCCCTCCCACCTCCTGCGTGGGCGGGCGAGGTTTGTATCTGCAGTGCACCTGTGAAACCGGGTTGTCCCGCCCCCTCTCTACTAGCACTTTTATCCTATCATAATAAAAAGCATGATTCCTATCCTCTGTCTCCTGTAGCATTTTCTGTTAAACATGATAATGCATGAAGCAATTTTTTAATTCTTTCCCGTCGAAAGGGTTTTTACGGTGACTATGCCGGTTTTTCCCTTTCTCTTCTAACTATAGTTTAGCTATAAGTACACTTAGGGAGGTTGTCATGGCCACAATCTGGCCATGGC
>NQII01000231.1:278690-334735 GCA_002778355.1 Clitarchus hookeri
CCCGCCCCCTCTCTACTAGCACTTTTATCCTATCATAATAAAAAGCATGATTCCTATCCTCTGTCTCCTGTAGCATTTTCTGTTAAACATGATAATGCATGAAGCAATTTTTTAATTCTTTCCCGTCGAAAGGGTTTTTACGGTGACTATGCCGGTTTTTCCCTTTCTCTTCTAACTATAGTTTAGCTATAAGTACAGTTAGGGAGGTTGTCATGGCCACAATCTGGCTATGGCCGCCCAATTCCTCTTTGCCGCGATGCATGTCTCCTTGCATGATACTCCCTTCCTTGTAGTCGTATGGGGCTTAGCCCTGAGACGCACTTAACTACCGTCCCTACCGCGGGCTCATATAACACTTAGTTTTAGAGTAGTTAGTAAAAAAAAAAAACCGGGTTGCTACGATAGGTCCGAGCCGGGCACACTTGGGTGGAGTCGGACTATCAGTAACACCAGGATCGGAAAATTTTCCTGATTTCATTTCCAAAATACGGGCACGTCCCTCTTATTTCAGCCAGTAAGTCTGCAGCCCATAAACGTTGCGAATTCTGTGCATATTTACAAACGAGTCGTCTACAGCAGGGATATATTATTAGTTTCACCATCAAGCCACTTACAGTCCATTCGAGATCAATTCCTACTTTTATCGAGCACTGCTGAAGTTCTGCTTTCAGGATATTCCTCCGCCAGGGCCGGATGTAAACAAATCTTAACCAAGTCCAGATAATTACACTGAAGGGCTGATGAACCGCATTCATGCGCAACCAGTTTAATAATATTTCGAATGAGAACTATTTCTTACTAGGGATTACCGACGTACCTATTTTCTCTCCGTTTTTCATTCATATTAATTATAAATGAAATATTATAACTTATAAGCAAAATACAGGCACAAGCTAGAGTTAACTTAAAAGTAAAATACTTTAAATTTAACAGAAGTATAAAATCCTTGTGATAGGCATACGTGACATATTTAGGAAACAACTAAACACTTCATATGTATAGTAATTTTTCAAAAGTTAGATTAAAAAAGTGTGAAGATACTCCATATAGGCTATACAATTAATTACAATGCTTGACGAGTTACACTCATGTTTATGAGACCCAAAACACCATTTATCGGGTTTTGGAGAGGGGAGGGAGGGGCATCTTTTTACCGGCAAGCTTCCACAACGAGTTGTATTCCGAAACATTTTAGTTTAGATCAATTTTCGTGATTGGACGATTTAAATCGTCGCGCGTCTTCTGCTTACCATACACGGACGTTCAGTGTCCGAGTAATTTAACCCTTGTTGGGCCCGTCACACAACAACAAGTATTCTCTCGAAGGTACGAGGCCAATAACCAAACAAAAGTCACGCATATGCATGCAGGGTAATGAAAAAGTATTCTTGTAAAATCCTACCAAAAAGTCCAAAACAATATCCAATTAAATATGGTTTTCAATGGCTATAATGTTTCATATCTGCATCGCCCGAGCTTTACACGGAAATAACGATCTCGGGTGTTTCAAATAGGAACATTTTCGATTTGCGTTGTACCTACTTCCGGCTCTGCTTCACCTCATTTGCAGAAATTCTTCGTTTTAGCGTCATAATTTCCGATTCATAGTAATTACTGACAACGTACGATTATAGAAAATTTACATTCAACGAAATGTTCAATATTACTGTGCGTAATTTTAACTGTGTGTTGCCTGCTTGCTGTAAAAAGTCAAGAACATGTTTATATTTTATCAATAATTTTCTGCCTTTTTTGCAAGCAGGAAATAACACACAGTATACATTAGATACAAAAGTATTAAACTACTAGTAAATTGTAATTTTTTTATAATCAAACATTTTTAATGATATCTAGCTGAAATTATGACACTAGAATGAAGAATTTCTAAAATAAAAAAGGGGGGGGGGTAGAAGCCGAGCCTACACCCGTTCATTCCCGCGTGTCCACGTTCGTGGGGACGTTGCAAACGAATGATACTTACGACCGGTGCAGTACACAGAGAGGCATCAGAGCCCAGTCTTTCTTGCGGCTATAACCTGAATAGCGGAATGTTTCATACGCCTCTTTGACGTGAGTGGTTAATGGCAACATCGTGGAGCACGCAGCACGTTGTTCGATAGCTGCGAAACATGGGACACGCGTGCAGCGCGTGCCGATGACCTACGCGACTGCAAACTCTGAGCTCGGTTCCTGAGCTCGGTTCCCGCCTAACACAACACTCCAAGCAATACAGGAGCCGCGGTGGTGTGCGAGTCAAACTGTGCACGTCTCCCACCGAGGGGAACCGGGTTCGATTCCCTGTGGGGGTTTCCCGGATTTTCGCACTTGGGAACGTGGCTTGACGTAGCCGTTGGCGGGCGGATTCCCTTCGGGGTACTCCACCCCCCCCCCCNGGATCAGGCCGCTGCTCCATCTTCACTCCATGCCGATTTCTTACCTAATTAATCGATTTTTGGTACGATCAATATTGAGGCACAGAGTATCGATGCGCATAGAAAATCGGACAAAAAAAATCGATTTCCAACAAATTTATTTTCTATCTTTTTCGTGCCACTTTTACGGACGTGTTATGGCCTCAGGAACTAACTTACAGACAGAAATGCTATTAACCAAAAGTTCATTAAAATATCGACTACCAAAAGATACAATTTTATAAAATCAAACAATACAAAAAAACAACAGTCAAAAACTCAAGAAAATTAATAATGTTAAATAACACATGACGGTGCCATTGAATCTAAAAATGATTCTACAAGAAATATAAAGATTATGAAGAAATATAGACAGTAGTTAGGTAATGTATGTTCGGGGGAAGGGACTGAATGTAGAGTTCTGTAGTTCTATCCGCCATCTTGAATTGCATCACAGCCACCAATATGGATGTCCTTAACCTTGACCTTTGCCTGCTATCTTAGATTACATCATGGCAGCTATCTTGGATGACGTCACTCCTTATATCACCCCGAGGACATGACCATCCCTTGACTGCCATATTGTTTCGTCTGCTAATTACTCGTCTGCGCTCGACTGCCATCTTGTTTCGTCGCGCGCCGATCGTCTCTCGCCTGTGCTCTATCGCCAACTTGTTTCGTCTGTTGTAGTTCTCTTGTTACCTGCGAGAGGCGTCCCAATTGTCTCTCACCTGCGCGAAACTGCCATATTGTTTACCATAGTTCTCTCGTCGCCTGCTGGAGTGTGTATCTGACTGGCAGCTACAGTTCGATCCCACACTCCTCCACAGGATTTCTCGAGCTCCCAATATTGAATAACAATAGCAATGCTTCTGGTAGCCAACGAGGGAACTATGGCAGTCGTGTGAAGGTGGATAATCAGACGAAACAAAATGGAAGTCGAACCCATTCGAGTAATCAGCAGATGAAACAAGATGGCGGTCATGGGATGATGATGTAATCGGGGGTGACATCATAGGAGTGACATCATCAGGTGTGATGTCATCGGGGTGATTACATCGAGGGTGACGATATAGGTTTTATGCCACACAATATAGCGGTCAAAGGTATAGGTCAAGGTCATCCAAGATGGCGGCTGTGATTCAATCCAAGATAGCCGTTGGAACCGCGGTACCGCAGCCTCCAGCCCCTTTCACCGAACATACATTATATAACTACTATCGACAGCCTTAATATCGATTTAAAAATCGATTTTTTAAAAACAATTGAACCTATAAAAAATATATTTTTAATCGGCATCCCTACTCATTTCACCCTCATCGGCACTCAATACCTTGCTGTTACGCACTGACCACACCATCTCAACTCATTTTTTTTTCAAAGAAAATGAGAAAAAAAAAAATACTATGTTGCTGTGCTCCAGGAGGTGTGGACATTTTCTTGGAACTCGTGGACGATGTTAGGGACGATTGTTATCAGTTTCACTTATGTAGTCGTAGCAGCTTTCCGCTCACAATTGCGCTGCACGGTGAATTTACTTGGTGATAACAGAGTAAATTAAGTACACATTGAGATGAAATGGCGTGGCGGTTCGTTTGATATGGTCGTACCCGTTCTCTGATCGGCTGCTCGAGGCTATGCCAACGTGTCTCGTGTCTCAATTGGCTGCTGCATGCTGCGAAATAGGCTGCCGGCTGATCGGCGAATGGATTTCTAACATTTTGGTGGTCGGTGACGTCATTTTGCTGGAGTTCGTGGTATGAGAGAACTCATAATGAGAAAATAATACGAAGAAGCCCAAAACGCATCGGGTGAGACGGGAGAGTCCGTTGCCGCTTCACAAAGGGGTGGGATTGCTCATTTCAGTAGTGACAGCGGCCGAGAGCGGGTGCACGGGAGTTGTTCTGCGTGTGCATATTACCTATCGAAAAAACGTAAGTCGCGCAGTTCGTTATTTAACAGCGCGGTAGTGGAGAGTGATGTTATCAGTTTGGCTAGTATAGAGCCAGAATTGTCGCGTGGTTTCCCTCCCTCCAGCGGCGAGCGTTCGGGAGAGCCTTCCCCTACACTGCCTCCCGTATCTTCCCTCCCTCAAAGCTGCGCGAAGATTATTTTTTTTCATTTAAACTTTACTATACAAGTTGCTGTTTCGTCTCTGTGTTTGTGAGTACTCTGTTATGCTCTCGCCGCTCTCCTAGTCCGTTTGGAAGTGTGGTGCGAAGAGGAAAAGACAGATAAAGGAGGAGTGTCTCACAGGAAACGGGTCGTCCCACTCGAGACGACTACACCACGTCCGCCTCAACCTCTTCTGCCCCCCCCCCCTCAACCTTCTTGACAAGGAACATGAAGAGGTTCATTTCGTCACTCGTCCCACAAGGGCAGCCCACACTTCCCTCTGGTCGCAGCTGCGACATCCGCCTCTAAAGGCCGTGCTACAATGGAAATAACTATTACCATAACCATATCTATACTCACAGCTATTGCCGTTACACAAATACTGTACTGTACTACAATTGACATGATAAAACCGAATGTTTTCTTTTGTTAACTTATTGTTTTTCACTTCCACATTGCAATTTTTTTTACTAGTTATATGAATTTTCACTCGTCAAAGTTGGCCAACTTGCTTTCTTTGTTCCTTTTTTGTACGTAGGCATCGCGTTCATAAACATACGGTCGTTATGATTACAAAATAATTATTTTAGCAGTTGCAGTTCTCTTTTTCACAAAGCACGTGCTAGATAAACAAATAAACACAAAAAGGGGGAAAATATTATAATTGGAGTTATATGTATGTTTAGCTTCGTGACCGGAAATGTACTTTTTTATAAAAGTGATTTGGCTGTGTGTAGTAATGAGAATGGATTCTGATTGGCTACGCATAGGTTCTTGCACAAGAAAGTTGAAAGTTCGCAAACTTGATACGCAGCCATGCGTTGGCAATGGTTATGGATATTTTAATGAGTAGTTGTATAGGCTAATCACGGTAACGTGAGCACTTTTGAAAGCCCTCTCATTTGGAATAATAGCCAATAAAAATATTTTATTTTGGCCTTAGACGTTAATTTTCCGAGTGCGGTGGTATGTACACACTGTGTTAATTACTTACATGGCAATATTTATTTTAACAGGAGGTTAAAGAATAAAAAATTATTTAAAGAAGAGGTAACTGGGATCTCAAAAGTGATTACTTTATCGTGAACGGTATATAGCAAGCACCATTATACGAAAGGTATTCAAATATTACTGCTATTGGCATGGTTGTGGATATGTTGGCTGTAGCTCGGCCTAAAGGCTCTGTTCACGATGATAAACGTGTACATAAAGAACGTTTACGTTCATGGTTATCGTGTACGTCAGGGCGCTAAAAGGCGCAAAATCGCGCTAAGCTAAAATCACGGCCATAGCTATTGCAATTAAATTTATATGTTCAGAAAATTCACAAATAATTATAGCACTACCGGAATAATTGTTACGGTAAAAATACTGTATTTTTTTATATTACCGTAATGTTACAGTAAAGTGATAAAAAAATTACGAGGCTTTGTCAAAAATCATTATTTGTATTTTTATAAATAAGTGTTACGTAGGTTATTTCTTTGACTAAAACCGTTGAAATTATTTACAGATAATATGCAACGTGGCTTTGGCCTGGAAAAAATATGTGCTATAACCTCATTCAAACACGGAAACAATGTAAACAAATATGGCGCGTGGTCAGAGAGTGCGAGAGAGCGCCAGTGAGTATACAACTTCGTGCTCCCTCTGACGTCATTATGATGTCACCTGAGAGAGAGCAAGCACTCTCTGGGCATACTGAGGCCCTTGGTCCAGTTGGCCTCTCGACGGGTCGTGATGGCCAGAATCGATATCTCCGGGAATCAATTATTTTGTATTCGAATACTTTTAAGAATAGAAAACTTTCGCTCGCAGCTTAATTCCGGAACTGACAAACTTCGTGGAGATTCTTCATATTTTATTAGAAATTATATTTCTTTTAAAATTATTATTAATAAAACAGCGAGAAAATAGGCGTGTTGGTAATGCCTAAAGAAATAGTTTTATGCAAAATGTTATTACACTGAGTGCACACACAAATGCGGTGAGTTGTCCCTCTGGTGTAATTTTCTATACTTGGTTAAGCTTTTGTTTGCACGTGGCGGAGGAATATCCTGGAAGTAGAACTTTCGCAGGGTTTCAGAAAAGTGTGTGAAATAACCGAGAATGGACTACACAGCGCACACTAAAATACTGAACGATTGCAACACTTCAGATGCGATGGGAGGTGACTAGTGCCCACAGTTCAAGGCCGTTCCTGCACGGATCGTCAGGGTCTAAAGGCGTGAGAGGATGAATGGAAGGACGGACAGGTGCGTGTCGCCCACTCGCACGAGTCTTGCCTCAACTGCTCCCCGGGTTTGTTTTCGCACCTTGCTACGGCTTCGACCAAGACGCAGAATAGGCAAGTATGGAGGCTAAAATGTTGTAGCGGTTCTTTTGATCTCCACGTGCACATTCGTTTATAGGGTTTTCACGGTTAATTAAGCACTTTTTTAAAATCAACCTTTGAAATATACACTGAAGAGCCAAAAAAAACTGGTACACCTGCGTAATATCATGTAAGGGCCCCCGCGAGCACGCAGAAGTGCCGTAAGACGACGTGGCATGGACTCGACTAATGTCTGAAGGTATGCAGGAGGCATTGAAAACTGCGCCAATTTGAGAAAGGGTTGCACGTCTGTCACGTTTAATGATTCTCGTCAGGCGTCGTTTGTCCCGTTCGTTCACGATCTTTTTCCGGCCTTAGCGATGTCGAAAATTTGATGTTTTTTTCCGGATTCCCGATATTCACGGTACACTCGTGAAATGGTCGTCCGCGAACATTCAAATTTTATAGCTACCTCGGAGATGCTTTGTCCCATCTCTCGTTGCGCCGACTATAACACCACGTTAAAACTCCCTTAAATCATGATAACCTTCCATTGTAGCAGCAATAACCGATCTAGCTGCCGACCGCATCGCGTTACTCTGATTGGTTCCACACCTCTGTTATTTGCATACGCACGCCTATACCAGTTTTTTTGGCTTTCCAGTGTACAACTGCCCATACCTACATATTGACTGGCAAGCGCCCAGTTACGGTGGTACCGACGGAGGTAAAGTAGTTTCCATGTCTTAAGGCCCCCGTCTACCTGTAACTTTCTTCCGCGTTTGAGGTCGAGAGGCGCGATAAGGGCGAAACTGCTGCTACACTACGCTAGTTGCTGTCCTGTTTATGACTCTTATTCTCTCTTGTAATTTTCCAGTGTTGTATACATATGTTTGTTTTCTCGTTCATAGGTTACTTAACATTTTAAAAGAATTGTTTCGTGCTCAGCTGAGCAGTTGTACTGCTCGCTTCACACCAAGGTGAATCGGGTTCAATCCCCTGCCAGGTCACTCCCGGATATTCGCAGTTAGGAATCGTGCCGGAAGATTCCGCTGCTCGGCGGGTTTTCTCGGGGATCTCCCATTTCCCCTGCGCTCCGGCGCTACTCCCTACTCACCTCGTTTCACCCTCATCGGTTCTCAAGACATCGTTGTTAAGAGCCGCCCAGATCTCTCACCTCACCTGTTTTTTCGCGAGAAAAAAAAATTCCACACCTAGTTATACTGCAAAACATGTTAGTTCAGAAAATATTTCTTAATTGGATGATTTCTACTCTCGCGAGTCTTAGCTGCCCAATTACCTTCATTCACTCAGAATGCTTATAAAAAAATTGAATATTGATGAACAAAGAGTTAGTAATCTACCACTTCTGCGGTTACAGGACAGGTAAATGCGTACTTTGCCTTGACATGACGGCGAAAACGACACAAAACACGCACGAACATTGTTGCGTAAAAAACATGAGTCAACAGAAGAACACAAGTGAAAGAACTAAGACAAACAGTTTTTTTTTTTCGCTGAAAAAAGTATCTAGAGAACAGAATTCAATTACAACTTGTAAACTGCCCTTATGCTACCATGATACTAAGTATGGCTTAAGATATAATTGTTTTGGTTGCAATATCAAATTGATCCCTCGCAGTTTTGGTAGTGAATCAGAAGGACGTGTCCCTTATGGCAAATCTGAATATTTGCAACCTTAAAACATTGTGTCGCTGCAATGGTTGCACTGAGAAAAATGTTTTGTTGAATCAAATAAAAGTTTGTTTGGCTCGACCAAATTAATGGTTTGTGTAGGGGCAATGAAATACTTTGTTTTTGAAACCAAATTATTTTGTGATTCTAATTTGGTTGCCACAAATAAAGATTTGGTTGGTGCAACTAAACAATTTTGTGGCTCTACGTACATTGAACAGTTTCGGTTCATAAAAAGATCATTAGAAGCGCGACCGAGATTAGAACCTACATCAGCTGCACCCAAGAGATACACCTTGGCAATCTCAGCTAAAGTAACTTCTAATGAAAAGCAATATTTGTTAATATGTGCATCTCAAATACCGAACGTGTGCAAATAAACATTTGAAGTTTTACAGTTTTACTTTTTTTCCCCTCGTTTAATTAGTTTTATTATTATGTTTGTACCATTAAGAAGCATCAATAAATGCACGTACTGTTACCATCCTAATTGTCACAAAAAATGAAAAGAAACTCTGGAGCTGTATTTTCGAACGAAGGTAAACAAATGAGTGGCCAAAAAATATACACTGGTGGAAAATGAAAAATGATCACCACTAAAGCGGTGACCTAGAAACGCCATATGCGCATGGGGCATTGATAGAGGGCAGTACATGCAATTATTAACAGTGCTGTGCTGTGAACCGAGTAGGAACCGCGTACTAGGCATAACACCGCTGAGCCCAATGCAACTGTAGTTGACTCGGGGAAAAAGTATCTGTTGTTTCAAGCATCGGCCTGTGTGTAATAAGCATTGTAGACATGCCACGACGGCATAGACGACCACACTTCGTGCAATTAACTGACTTTGAACGAGGTCATATTGTGGGCCTGAGGGAGGCTGGATGGTCCTTCCGAAGAATCGCACAATGCGTAGAACGTGAAGCGACCGCTGTGCATCATTGGTAGAGACGTGAAAAATTCGCGAGTTCAATGACCTGTAGACTATACTCTATTTTCGTATGCAAAATCATGCAGATATCAATGTTCATTGGTTGCTTGTTGTATTAGCGGAAGACGGTGATTCGGTCTGCATTTTACTGTGTATTTACTATATGCTCAGAGTTGTCCAGGAGATGTAATTTAACGGGCAGACCAATAGCATTAGCAATACAAACGTACGGGGTTTTGAATTCTAGCTTGTCCCGAAATGAAAACGCGAATTTTCAGGTCTTTAATTATTGGTGGTGCCAGTGGTCCAACAATGGTGCACATGCTCGTCAACCTGGTTCCGGACGACAGCAGGATACGGATTCCCGCCTGGACCGCCGCATCAGACGAGCAGCCATTGCTGATCACACGGCGACCGCCACACAGATTAGGGCCAATGTAGCTAGGACCATCACCAACCGTTTGCTGGACGCTGGGCTACGATCAAGGGTGCCGCTCGCCAGGCTTACTCTCACACCTCATCACCGTGCAGCCCGCCTCTGATGGTGTCGCGAACGACGCAACTGGAGGGATGAATAGCACGGAGATGTGTTTAGTGATAGATGAGAGCAGATTCTGCCTTGGTGCTAGTAACGGACGTTCGCTAGTGCGGCGTCGACCAGGAGAGCGGCAACAACCATAGTGTATACGGCAGCGACATACATAACTAACTCCTGGCATCATGGTCTGTGGGAGAAATAGCCTGCAATGACCGTACGCCTCAGGTGTTTGTTGAGGGAACACTGGACAGTGAATGCTACATCCAGAACATCATCCAGCCCATTTTGTTGCCATTCCTACAACGCCAAGGAGATGTCCTCTTCCAGCAGGACAATGCCAGTGCACACAAGTCTCGTGTTACCCAACGCACTCTTGAAGGTGTTCGTCAACTCCCCTGGCCAGCACGATCACCCGACCAGTCTCCCATTGAACATGCGTGGGAAATGATCGGATAGCGTTTGGTACGGTCTGCAATACCGGCAACAAACCTCCACCAATTGCAACAACAGGTGGAATTAGCGTTGAACACTATTCCCCAAGATGACATCCGACACCTTTATGATCGTCTCTACGCACGACTGCGTGACTGTATCTTCGTTAAAGGCGGCTACACAAGATACTGAAATTGTTGCTCAAGACACTCTGTAGCCTCTGTCCATGGGTGTACGACCCTGTGATCATTATCACATACAGAGTACAACCTTTCTAATTTTTCAATAGAACCTCCATTCACGTGGGACCATTGCGTCCGGGTGTTCATTTTCCGTTTTCCACCAGTGTATATACAGTTGATTCAACAAAATATTTTGTTGACACTGAGGTATTGTTACTTCAGTCGCGTATTTTGTTAGATGAACAAAATTGATTTGTTGTTTTTCAACTTTTGTTTATTGAACAAAATAGTTTCTTGAGGCAACTATATATATATTTTTGGTTATTTACAAACAAGTGTTTTGTTGGCTTTTATCTCAGTGTGGTACAGGCGACCCACCCCTAGCTTGTCTTCAACGCTAGTAAAATGGCGCCGACCTCACAGGTGTAAAGTGTTCTGCGCTCCAGCTGTGAGACGGGATATCTCACACGCGACGTCGCCTAGGGCGATGCCTCGTGCGCGGCTGACGTCTGTGGGTCGCTTCACCGCCGACGTAGGGACTTACATAACTGGCTCGAGTCGTTTGTCTGCCACAGTACCGCGCGCATGCTTGCGGATCAACACCGCCCCGGGCTAGAAAGTAGGTGAGCTTACTGTCGCCTGTGCCTCCAGGCTTGTCACGTCGTGCGCCGTGATGTAGAGTTCGAGTTGAGAGATTTGGACGGCTCTTAACATCGAGGTCTTGAGAGCCGATGAGGGCAAAGCAAGGCGTGTATGGAGCAGCGCCGGAATGGAAGAGTGGGGGGAAAAGGGAGATCCCCGAGAAAACCCGCCGACCAGCGGCATCGTCCGGCACTATTCCCACTTGCGAAAATCCGGGAGTGACCCGGCCGGGATTGAACCTGGTTCACCTTGGTGGGAGGCGAGCAATCTAACCGCTCAGCCACTGTGGCCCCCTCGTTCTGTAGCCTTGTCTTGACTACAATCTTGGAGTTCGTTCATTCCATCCCGGAAATGGTGTTTTCCGAAGGATTCAACAGTATTCTGATTTGACTTTGTGCAAATATTGAGTTATTATTAGAAATACGGAGACTTCGCGAATTCGTTCGGGAACGAGGTTATCTCCTTAAAGCTGGACTCAACAGCCATCCGTCGGCGTCAGTCAGTCAGCCATCCTTCTGTACGGCAAAATTTCAGTGTGACAACTTAACATCGCGATCTTTCTTTCGTTGGAGGTAAATTTTAGTTGGAAATACATGTTTTAGAAAAAATCATTTTTGGAAAATAAATCATTTTTTTACGTAATAAGAATATATACTAAAAAAAATTTACATTAAAAAAATTTTAATTGACTACCAAAGATAAAACACATCCACCGCCTTGCATTTTATTTCAAAGTGCGTATTCTTGTCAAAAGGAATATCGTCAGAAGGCGGTGACTCATCCATCCGTCCGTCGAAGGTTAAAGTTTGGAAAATATTTTACGGATGGTCGGATAGAAAAAACGTTGCCCTGCGATTGGTTGAAGATCACGTAACAACTGGACGGACAGGCGACCGACGGATGCGACGAATTGTTGTGAGTCCAGCTGTAATCCTTGAGCGTCTGTCAATTGTTTATTGGCTGTTGCTTCTGTTTAACTCCAAACCAGACAGCGCGGCATTATATCATTGTCTTCTTGCGTGATCACTATTGGTCAAGAGTCGTCCGGAATGTGTTCAATAAACTTTGGTCCAATAAAAGCTGAAAATGAACTTTACACGTGGCTGAAAATTAACTTGTCCTGCAATGAATTCGCAAAATTACCGGGTCTCTATTTATTATTTATATTATTATCATAGCAAATTGTCTATGAGGTATCCAATTCATGAGTTCGCGACTCTAACCATTCACCTACGATCTTGCGAGAACTTCTGGTCGTACTTTCGTACTTATATTTGTAGTCATATAACTAGGGCCAGTGACTTTTCGCGTAAAAATCGGAGCACACAGTAGACTGCAATACTATATTCACACTCAGTTGTTGTCATACCTCCATTGGCTGCTGGTGCCGTGTCCTTCTTTGACCAAGCCACTCAGGACTAAGTAACTCCGACACTGAACCTTCGTGATTCATGGGCAAACGGTTAACAAGGATCAGAACATTTTTTAGCCAATAGAAGAAGATGGACGACCCTACAGTGCTTTGGACTGTATCTTGTCTCGAAATCTTTTCGCGAAATATCACTGCCCCTACATATAAGCAACTTTTTCAGTTTTTAGTAATTTTTATGTATTTTAAGTACTGTTAAATGGTACACACACCTGATGCTACTTTTTCATGTTTGAAGATATGTATAAGTGGAATGGATATCCCAACTACCGCAGAAACGATCATTTTCTATGGCTTCGTATTGACTCGGCATTGTTCGTTCCGGAAACCCGAAGCTATAGAAAACACGGAGACTTTCTGTACCGAGCTCAGATCCTTTTTTTCGTCATTACGGATTGCGTTTGCGTATATTTACTTGTACATTACCGTTGAAATTCCTGTTAAGTGTATGGGAATATTTAACAATGATATTTCGTCTGTGCGTGAAGAGCATGGATGCGGAAGTCTTTTCTCGTATCCTCCAGGGATCGAGCCCGGATTGCTAAGTTGGGAGGCCGAGGTTCTGGTAGCTCGGAGTTCCAAGTTCTGTGCCTGCTTTTCCTTTTTGATATCTGAACGCCTTCATTAGAATATTAAACGGTTTATCCGTTCCTCGCGGTGACAACTTCTATGACACGTTCCGCAACATGGGTGTAATCTGCATACTTTCACGCTTCAAGTCTAACATGCGATCCGGGCATGCATCTCATAAACCTGTAAATACCTTATGAATATAAAATAAATGAGAGGGGCAGGTGTCGAAATAAAAAAAATACAAGAAAACGTGCTTTTCAGCTAAGCTCACTACGAAGTGAAGCGGCTAAGGTGTGAGCTACTTCGAATTCTTGTTGCCGGCCAAATATAAAATATTTATGCGATTCGGAAAACTTCCCGTGATGACAACTTATGTGCGAATTGTAATGTCGTATTAATAAGCAAAACAACCTATAAAAATAAGACAGAATAATGAAGTCAATAATGTGTGTGCGGAATTCGTATCGCTGCACTACGGCATTCAGTGGAGTGGAGAGATTTGAGAGCCGATGAGTGTGAATCCGCGAAACGAGGTTAGTATGGAGCGGTGCCGGAATGCAAGGGCTGGAGAAACGGGAGATCTCCGAGAAAACCCCTCCGACCAGCGGCATCATCCGACACGATTCCCACGTGCGAGAATCCGAGAGCGACCCCGCCGGGAATTGAACCCGGTCCGCCTATGCGCAAGGCTAGTAGTCTAGCCACTACACCACCGCAGCCTTGCAGTATTCAGGATGGAATACAGAGCATTCTGAAAATATTTACTTAATAGTATTTCATGACCACGTAGATAAAAACCCTTGTTTACACGTGAGTAGTTTCCTCGATAGAACAGTGGAGGTGTGTTAGGTGGGAAGATTGTTTTTATTTTACTCAAAAGCGGCGCGGCACAAACATTACAGAGACTAAGTGGTGTGGCGGTTCCTTTGATGTGGGCGTGCCCATTCGCTGATTGGCTGCGTGAAGCTCAGGGAGCGGGACTTGAGTCTGATTCGCTAACGCTCGCTGCGAATGGTTCCCTATTGGCTGGGCTGCCTCCTGGCAAGTAGGATACTAGGCGCTGATTGGCAAGCGGTATTCCGACATTATGGTGGCGTGTGTACCTGGAGATTTGAGGTATAAACTATTGTTTCACCTCTGTATACTTAAGTACACTGTGGTTATACGCTATTCATGGTTATTTAAGCCTTTTTGAAAACAACATTCGATAAATGTCACTGCCCCTACCTGCATGTATTTTAACGGGCACAGTGACTAACATCCACCCGGCAAAGTTGGCAACGATGTAGGGAAAGTAGTTCCACGCCTTGACGTTGAATTTAAAGTGCTAGGTAAACATCTGTGATACTGAAATCATCTCTTTTGTTTTAGGTTTTCTTTTACCGCATGTAAGTGTAAGAATGAGCAAATTTGCAAAATATCTACTTGTGTGATAATTTCACAGTTCCACTTGACCAGCGCATGAATAAAGTGATCAGGTCCATGATAATGTTGCCTTTAGTATGACGGAAGAATACACAGTGCGCACACGAGAAGATCTTAAGATTTAGAAGTCCGGACGTATTTTCTGCGCATTCGTTGTTTGCGAGTTTACGCCTATCTCAGCAAATAAATGTCCCGGGAATACGACTTTTTGCCACAAAAGAATTTTAAAAAAGTAGTTACGTAAGCAAGCATAGTTTGGTTTTTATAACAATAAGTTTATTCTAAAAGAAAGAAATCGGGAAAATAAGACAATGTTTTGCATAAACTTGAAAGTGTAACGAGATGCGTATTAGATATAATGTGAAGTTGTAATCCCAACCTTAGGCCTAAGGGCGGGAGATTACGGTGATGTCTCCACATTACACATAACACACATCGCGCTACACTTTCACGCGTACTTAAAACGTAGTCTTTTCGAATGGTGCGTTTCGATGCTTCACGTAAACATGTAAAACTTGTGCAATGAATAAGAATTTCCGGGAATAAATATTGTTGTTTTGAGATTGAAAACTTTGGGAATTCAGGTTATAAGGGCGGGCGTACTTGCGTCGTAACATTCGCGTGGTTAAAACACGAAAATTTGGCGTTCGTGATTTACACAAACTTTGAAAACAACTAGAAGATCGCCATAATCTTCAGATAGAATTGTCTCTGGGAGATATAGAGTGAGTGAGCGAGTGAGTGAAGATATTTGGGTGACTCTTAACGTCGACGTCTTGAGAGCCGACGAGAGTGAAATGAGGTGAGTACGGATCAGCGCCGGAATGAAAGAGCGGGGAAAACGGGAGATCCCCAATATAAATCGCTGACCAGTGGCATCGTCCGGCAAGATCCCCACGTGCGGAAATTCGTGAATGGAACCCGGTTCGCCTTGGTCGGAGGTCAGTGATCTAGCCACTATAGAACCGCGGCCCTTACTTGCGAGAGGGGCGTGGTCTGTGCCCAGAAAAAGTAAGCCAATCTCAATTAAAAAAAACTGGCGAGGTCTCTACAATACCACCAACATAACGAAGGTGCGATTTCCCTAACAGGTAGGAGAAAAATAGGACCGCAAATTCGTAGCTCAAACTATGGGCGTTCATCGCGTGTAATAAACTCCCACTGTTACAGATCTCATTAGCACAGGAAAGCGTAACTGCGCAAGCATTGCGCACGGGTTCAGCGCCTTGCGCGTAGGGGCGACGGGGCGCTGGTCGCGCGTGTTATTGTCGCCCGTATCGCTGCGCCTCGAAAGCTAAGAATATACATGTCGGGGCGATGTACTATTAAACAGGGCTTGCAGAAGTGCTCAGTTATTCGTGAACAACCTATACTAGGGGTTGGGACTGGCAAGGAACAACATGCACACCTGGTCCCTTCTCTCCCTGCTCTTACGAATGTGCACCCTGTTATGAGCCTGGGTAGCTCATAACACTCTTAGGAAAGGTTAAGATTAAGGAAAACAGGATAATCTCAGATAATTAAAAGGATTGTTTGAAATGATTAATAAAGACTTTACTTGCTCTAAAGTTGGAAGAGTATACAATGGTATTCAATTAAAGTTAAGTCCAACGGAAGTGAGAGGGAAGGACTTAAGGAAGGTTGTCAGTTAAGAAGGAGGATCACATATAAAGGAAGGGAACTTACCCGGCGCCTCCACCATTTGTTAGGAGCCACCCAGGCTCATAAAAACCCGTTCTTGCACAGTTTGTAAATTCGTGCTTGCATGCATAGTCTATTCGCGGTTTCTTTACAATTTTTGAATCAAACCTTTGAAAAATTACCCCATGCTTGGTTCTTTCCTAAACATTCCATGTATCCCAAGTGTTTTATATCTGTGTTAACATAAAAGTACCTGTTATTTTTGGTTAAATTGAACTCACCTATATTTTATCTATAAATTAAAGCAGTTCATCGATAATTAATATTAACAAAACGGGGAGAAAATAAGTCAGTTGGTAATGCCTAGTAAAAATAGTTCTTCAAACTGTTACTGCACTTAGTGTGCACGAATGTGGTGTGCGCTGTCTCTTTGGTGTAATTTTCTAGACTCAGTTAAGCGCGGTTGACCTGCGCACCTCCCACCAAGGCCAACCGGGTTCAATCCCCGGCCGGGTCACTCCCGGATTTCCGCAAGTGGGAATCGTACCGGACGATGCCGCTGGTCGGCGGATTTTCTCAGGGATCTCCCGTTTCCACCACCCTTGAATTCCGACGCTGCTTCACACTCGCCTCAGTTCATCCTCATCGGCTCTCGAGACCTCGTTGTGAAGAGTCGCCCAAACCTCTCAACTCAACTCAACTCGTTTAAGCTTTGTTTTCGTGAGGCGGAGGAATATCCTGGAAGTATAACTTCAGCAGGGTTTCAGAAAAGTGCGAAGTAACCGTGAGTAGAGGTTAAATTAAAAGCGTCTTTCGACCAGGGTCTGTCGTCTATCGTCTTTCATCTTCAGTCCTTTGGACGACCCGACAAGCGAAGCTGACCAGGAAGATGGGTGTGTCCGGCCGGCGTTAATCGTCTCGCAGAATCAGCCTCCAGCTACAACAAGGTGATGACTTTCCAGTCAGATTTAATTAAAACGGCGTGAATCCTAATGTAATTAAATAATCAGAATGGTATTCAATTTAAAGCTCCCCCGATCAAAAGTCATTTAAATAGCAACTGTATAATCTTCATGTAATAAAACCTCATCAGATAATGTTGTGCTTTACCGATTCATGAGTCATTATTTGAGATACGCCCCCAGCCCCCAGCATACTCTCAAATTGACATACTACATTGTTTGTAACAATATAGGACCTATAGTACCGTCCTCGCGTTGGAACGTGGCCCGGGACTCAATAAGCGAGGGAGGAATCCAGATGCGGCACTCCTGGGCCGACCAGTGCGAGAGCAGAGACATGACAATAGGACGAAGAATGCCGCCTCAGGACTGCTCTTCGACCTTGGGGCTGGTGTGTTCGTATGGCTATAATAGGCCCACAGCTGGTCCCGCGGATGTAAGAAGAAGGGGGGAAGGAGAGGTCCTAGCTCAGGAAGGACATTCCGGCGTGCCACGGACCCCCGACACCGCTCGTCCGAGGAGTGGTGCACGTGAAAACAGCTAGAAGACGAGAAAAAAAACCACTCCTCTGGGGAGAAATTCCTACTACCGTTTTTGGTCGTGTCTTGGCGGCGAATTTACGTTACCGGCCCGAAATCAAATTCAGTGACAGTTGCGCGGAGAGGCGACTCTTTTTGGAAGTAAGTATCACGTTAGAATGTTGTAAACAGTGACACTTGCGTGGGGGCTATATGGTCATAATATACGCCGTCCTTATTGTCGCACTGAATGCATATTTGCCTTCCCTTACATTGAACGATGTTTTTAAAATATACACTTGCTTATCATAACTAAACAAATTAATAGTCACTTCAGAAAAAAAATCAAAAGTCCTTGCTAAAAATAAAAAAAATAGGTAGTTAAAACAAAAGCAGCAATATGTAACGTTAAAGTACTCAAAGTAACGTTACAGTACTCGAAATAAACTAGGTATATAGTACAAACAAGTTCTGCAATCTCTGATGAACTGGCAGATATTAGGCCAAATCATACACGCGTTTTATTTGTCGGTAACATCAACAACACCAACAAACAAATTTTTGTATGCGTTCGATACCTGTGCTACCGTAGCACCAGTGAGTGCATCACCCCGTGAAGGAACGCTCCACTGGACATCCCAGCGGATCATGCAACCTACTGGCTTCAGTTGGTAAAGTGATTTAATCAAAATCGCAAGTAAACCACCGCAATTAACGTTACTTCAATCAAAACTATTTCTGTAGAAAATATACAAGCCATATCTCAATTTAGATCTCCCACGAATTCACATTGTCAACACTCTACAAACTGGGCAAAAGACAGTCACTCCTTGGAAACTGAAGTCAATACACGCTCTTTGTTAATTCCCAAAAAAAGTTTTCCACTTGAAAACATGGTACCGGTACAGCATTCGAGGCTTCTGATTGGCTCAATAACGACGCACAGCAATAGTATTTAGGAAAGTTAATCCGAGATGAACTCTTCTTGTTACTAATAGCGTGCTTAAGCATGTATGTCACGATAGAATTTTCCATACAGGCCCGGGCGGAAGCTTCCGCGAGACCTGCCACACGAGTCTGCATGCAAGCAGTTATGGAGGGTTCTTTGGAACAACCTGTTCAACGACACTTGTTGCCGCGCGAGTAAACACGAGTTCATTTTTTATGATCTACTTCTGCATCTGTGGTTCAGGAACAATCTTCACTCACGACTTCAGCATTATGTGTTAATGCACAGTTTTGTTGTTACAATAGCTTATGTCTAGGGGCAGTAATATTTCGCGAGAAGATTTCGAGACGAGAAACAGTCCAAAACACTGTAGGGTCGTCCAGCTTCTTTGATCGGCTAAAAAAAAAGTCCTGGCTCGCGTTAACCTTTTGCGCACGAATCACGAAGGTTCAGTGTCGGAGTTACTTAGTCCTGGGTGGCTTGTGGTCAAAGACGGACACGGCACCAGCAGCCAGTGGAGGTACAACAAAAGCTGAGGTGTGTATATAGTATTGAAGTCTGCTGTGTGCTCCGATTTTTACGCGAAAAGTCACTGGCCCTGCTGATGATGCTGGAATGCTTTTTAATATATAGATTTCAAATACTGGATATCGTCTGCAAATTAATATTTCACGTTTACGTTTTACAGCATTTGAGTTTCCTTTTGAATTGGTTCAATTAGGATGTTTGTACCATTATTAAGCAACAATAAATGGACTAACAAGCGTTGTTACTATCCTAATTGTTACACAAAATGCAAACAAACTCTCCGGTAGTATTTTCGAACGAATGCAATCAAATGAGTGGCCAAATACATACCGTTTATTCAAGAAAACATTTTGTAGAGAGAGTAACTTCTTTTGGCTCAACACATGAGGTTTTGTTAATTCAAGCGTACATTTTTTTAAATATGAACAGGGGCAGCGGTGGCGTAGTGGCCAGGGCGCTCGCCTCCCACCACGGCGATCCGGGCTCGATCCCCGGCGGGTTCACTCCCGGATCCTCGCACGTGGGAATCGTGCTGGACGATGCCGCTTGCCGGAGGGTTTTCTCGGGGCACTCCCGCTTCCCCCACCCTTGCATTCCCGCGCCGCTCCATTCTAGGGCTTCATCTCTGTCATGCTCGGGGATGACGGTCACCTACGGGTCCCTGCTGGAAAGACCGTCACTTGGAGGGTGTTGCCTTGCCCTGGGTGCACTCCCCACACGCCACACCATTATTATTTATACGAACAAAAATAAATTTTGATGTTGTTTAAGTTTTGTTTATTCAACAAAATATTTATTTTGGACAACCAGATATATTTTTGGCACTATATAAACAAATATTCTGATGGAGTTTTCCTCAGTGTAATATTTATCGTAATTTGAGGTTATAATGATTTCTATTTTAACGTTACCTGATTGTGTCGGGACTTTGAATCTTGTACTAAGAATTATGAAAAAAATCACGACTTATTTCGAGGTTGTATTTTTGAAGGAGTGGCTCATAAATGCGGTAATGCACGCCATTGACAAAAACTAACATGGACATGCCGAGATGTAACTGGTTGGCAATTTTCTCCCCTCCTCAAAACTCGCAAGACATTTCGTTACATTTTCCCCCTTCCTCCACTTACCCCATCCTTCCAGCGAATTCTCAAGTTTAAACTCTGATGTCGGAATTCCTTTAGTCCTGGTTGGTCCCCGCCTATTTACGTAAGTGACGCTCCTAGGGTTAATGACTTCCCTCCTAAACGTGGTTATAAATTGGTTGGCGCCAGGCCCAGTTTAATGAATTATTGATGGTAATGGCTATCAGTATACCAAAATACCTCTTCCGCTTGCAATTAATTTAACGGCCAGTTTATCGGAAGATACTTGACTAGACGAAACCCAGTACCATGAATTGATACGGTCATTTATTCATTTAATTAGTCTGTCGGCTGGTGATAATTACCAGTGACCACGCGAGCTAATGGCACCGTGTCAGTGGTGAGTAATTTATTGTTTTACCGTGACAGTGAGATATACTTGTCCGCTCTACTGAGAGTCAGCACTAAATACTTCATTCAGTCTGTAAGCTACGATGTTGACCGCGGAAAAAAAGATAGATCTTATTTATATTGGTTATTTATAAAAGAATCGTTTTACGAAACGATTTATCGAAAGAAATATAAAAAATTTCGGTACATCGGTATTCAATATTTTATACATTAAAGTACTTCAAAAATGTAAAATTGCTTCGAATATTACATATTGGGGACACAAGGCATTGAAGAAAAATGAAGCGCCTGTTTTTGGTGGACATTGTATACTGGCAAAGTGAACATAGTAATTTTTAAATACTGCCGCACACAAATTTTTTTCTTCACAATCCATTCTGGCATTGTTCCTATATTTTTTAGAATGACCTGTCATACATGAAGTACTCTGAATGAAATATATGTGTAGATCTGCTATAATGGCAGAGCGACATTCTGAATTAGAACATCGATGTTTAGGGACACGTGTTTTTCGCGAAAATATTTCCAGACCAATTGTACTCCAAATTCCTTTTGTTAATATGAACTATCGTGGTTGGATGATTTTAAAAGTCACGTGCCTCAAGTGTCTGTCCGCAAATCATAGACGTTTGGTAACGGGATACTTTATTACGATTGGCTGAGTCAAATATGAACATGTCTTCTCACGTAGTTACACGGCCAATAACAAAAGGACGTTGTGGTTGTGGACGTAGTATATTGAACTCTAGCATGGCCATAAATATTTTCGCAACAAACACCTGTCCCTATGATATTATAACTAGAGATGGTGGAAAATCAAAATTATTTTTTCAGTTAACATATCTTCTATAACACTCTAACTAGTTTATTCTTTCATGATTGTATGACCAAGGTTTTGACTCGGCTAAGTTGTTGTGCAGACCAAACACGAACATTCTGCCTTATAGTATCAGAATCCTCATTGGTCCAGTAAAAAGGGGTAGTATCTTCATACATGCATGACAGCCAATAAGGAAAAAAAACCTGTCAGGCATGTGTACAGTATGTTGAATCCTACCAAACAATCAACTTTTCCCGCCATAAACCACCCTCTCTAATTATAACTTATAGTTAGAGCCAGTGACTTTTCGCGTAAAAAATCGGAGCACACAGTAGACTTCAATACTATATACACACCTCAGCTGTTGTTATACCTCCACTGGCTGCTGGTGGTGCCGTGTCCGTCTTTGGCCAAGCTACTCAGGACTAAGTAACTCCGACACTGAACCTTCGTGATTCGTGCGCAAACTGTTAACACGGGCCAGAACATTTTTTAGCCTATCAAAGAAGCTGGACGACCCTACAGTGCTTTGGACCGTATCTCGTCTCGAAATCTTTTCGCGAAATATCACTGCCCGTACTTACAGTTTTATTCAACTGATTATATTAAGTGATCTAATATAACTTACGTTTAATGTAAATAGGACCCTAGAGCAGTTGCTTAGTTTTCTCTAGAACTCTCGTTTGTAAAATAAAACAAGCAATTTTAAACTGGCCAGTGACTGAATCTGTCGTTGGAAGATAAAGTAAACGGATAAATGAATCCATGCGTCGGAGTGATACGTACCAAGTCCCCTAAAATATTTTCTGGTGGAATCTGGCGTCATAGAAGTTCGTTTCACGTCGCCCTCAGCTGACCAGTTACTAACAACGCTGCATGTTAATGGATAATAACATTTGATATAAATTATATTATAAAAGAAAGTATGGTATCAGAGAACTCCGCTTCATTTTATAGATAGATTACTATTTAGGTATTTTCAACATTTTCAGTCACAGATACACAAACACACACGCGCACACACAGACACATACACACACACACATATATATATATTTGTGACGTCCCTTTTGGTCCTGTAGACTCAGCTCACATCCTAGTATCAGCGATAATGTAACTTAACCTCTTAACTTACAGGTTACTTTTTCCTTTCAGGTGTTGCTAAAGAAGAAATTTTCGGTACTTAAAGTTTCTGACAATAATTGACATTTCGGAACCAATGGAAGGTTTTCAGTAGGTCCATTACACAAGAAACAGCCAATTATAAAATAGTTGGTGTGTCGGCAGCAACCAATAGCATCGCCCAGGGAAAGGCGATTCCCGCATAGGTGATTCCTTCTGGACATGTACAACACCGACCATGATTTTAAATATTCTGCAACACGGCAAGCGGGAACGTGTGTACTCGGGATAATACGATAGCCTGTTAGTTATTGCAGTGCCTGTTGTTTGGATGTGATATGCCCCGACTAGCACGGTGTCCTCTCGAACGACCAATAAATGTGGCAGTAGTTTCGTTTGTTCCGCATTGCCTCGTAACAGCGAACCCACGCCACACGACGGGGTAGGTATGCTTGTTCGTGGTGTCTTGAGTGAGAATTTGCTAATTGCCTACGGCTGCAGTCGCCGATAACCACTCGTATAATGGATAAACGTTCACAGGTTTGTGATAGCTGCTTCGCTTCGCTTCAGTTCACTTCAGCTGCTCGTGACATGTCGCAGGGTCACAGCTAAGTTGTCTGCTGGAGTTCGCGTGTTTACCAACAGATGGCGACCGAGTTACCTCAAACGAAATACGCATTGGGCAACCAAGCTTCTGTTTAAAACGGTAATAAATCCCTTCAACTGAATTTCCTTAATTTCACAGGATGTCCACCCGCAGGGAAAACAGGGGAAAGTTAAGAGAATTTCATGTGACAGGGAAAAAGTCATGGAGATATCAGGGATTTTGCATATGGATCAGGAGAAATTTAAATAGTTGCTACTCTGTAAAAGTTTTTAGTTGTATGAATTCAAGATAATATAATTGTGAGCATATGAATTTGAAAATTTCAATTTTTAATAATGTGGACTGGCAATAATACATTTTTGTCAACTAAAATAGGGCCTCGTACAAAATAAAGTATTTCTGTGCTTGTTACGGTCACTCGTGTGACGCCAATAGCGTGTATCACGATAAATATCGATGTGCTGAATAAAATGTTGGCCCTTCACTGATAACGCATTTTTTTGTCAGCGTGGTGGTAAAATAGGGTATTGGAAGGTTTCGATCATAACAATAGGCCAGGGAAATGGTGAGGGTCTGCCTGGAAAATAGGGGAAAGTCAGGGAATTGCAAAATGGAATTTCAGTGGACATCCTGTTTCACTTTTATTATATTTGCTTCGTCCTCCTGTTTTGTTAGTGTAGTCTACAAACCATAGCAGTATAATAGGTAGCAGTTAAAATTTTTTTTGTACGCACTTTTATATTAGTGCATATGTCGCAGGGAAATGATAAAAACGGAGATTCGATCAAATCGCAAAGGTCGATTATCAATTCACGGAAGATGTTAAAATGACAACTATGTGGGGTGATTTCCCTAAAGAAAGTAAGTGATTTGATCAATTCCCTGAACTGTTTTAGTGAAAAGATGAAATAATATTGTTTAGATATTAAAAGTATTTATTTACCAAACCATGCATTATTAAATGTGGAGTAGGTAATACAGCAGTAGTCAAAGAAACACAAATTATTTATTCGAAACTAATAAAACGCTAATATTTTTAAAAACAAAAAGGATATTTTTGGTGAAAATTTAAACATTTTTAGTGAATGTAATTAATAAATAATAATGTTTATTCATTTTAATTAAAACACGTGGTTGATTTGTGGCATCTCGAGTAACAAAGTACGTTACTTTTTTTACAGGTACATATTTTTGTTTTACATTGTATTTTGGATTGTTCACAGGAGCACTTCTTAAATCCTTGACCTTCAAATAAGGATAATTTTCCTGCAATCTCACGCAGACTGAGGCTAGTTTGTGGAAATGTTTCGGTAAATGTTGTAGTAGCTATTTAAAGAGCGTTTCTAGGTAGCCAATCTTTTATAATTCCAACTGAGGTACCAATTTCGTATAAATTCTTTTTTATATCTAATACGATCCCCAAAATGTTATTTCCATCTACCTTAGGCACATAAACCAAAACTGTGGAATCCACTAACACGTCTTTAAATTTCTTCAAAAAAACTTCTTACTTTTTTTTCAGCTGATATTTTCAGGTGTTTTGCAGCATTTTCCCTTTGATCTTTAATGCTCTCTTATTTTTGGCGTAAATAGCATAGCATTTTCGACCCAAATCCTTCTTCTCCTACTGTATTCCCACATATTGCGTGCACCGGATTTTTACAAATGTCACATGAATGGGCTCCAGTAGAGTGGTAACAAGCGAAACACAGAGCTGTGCGTGCGACTTCTTTATTTCATCTTTTCACTAAAACAGTTAAGGGACTTGATCAAATCACTTACTTTCTTTAGGGAAATCACCCCACAGAGTTGTCATTTTAACATCTTCCGTGAATTGATCATCTACCTTAGGTATTTGATCAAATCTCCCTTGCCATTATTTCCCTGCTATATATATATATATGTTGTCCCTAGCCTTCATATTCTCAGATAAGGAACTTTTACTATAAATGTACATGTAAGTTCTGTGATGCTTTCAAATCAACATTAGAAATGCGATTATAACCATGGTTACGTACTGATGTTTTTAAAATCAACAGTGGTAATGCGATTATAACCATGGTTACGTACTGATGTTTTTAAAATCAACAGTGGTAATGCGATTATAACCATGGTTACGTACTGATGTTTTTAAAATCAACAGTGGTAATGCGATTATAACCATGGTTACGTACTGATGTTTTTAAAATCAACAGTGGTAATGCGATTATAACCATGGTTACGTACTGATGTTTTTAAAATCAACAGTGGTAATGCTCTTTTTGGTGATATGCGACGTCTGTGCATTTTTTTTATAGCAGTAACGAAAGTGGAGATATTTATTTGTCACAGTCACAGTTGTCGCAGACACTTGAGAATATCGTTGAAGCTCATCACTAAACGCAAGTGTCCCCACGCTGCCGACCGAAAACCGCTGACCTCCGCGTCGGAGCGGGAAGATGCCCCTCACTTTCCAGGAAGGGGCGATGCACCCATCCACATGTCACTTACTTTCTCCTTGTCCCGGGAATGTTGCGCGGGCCTGCCATTACGGAATACGCATTTATTGCCTTCCAATTGTATTTACAGTAAAGATGCTGCAGATGACATTAAACCATACTGATTATCTGTATTTCAATATTCCATTCGCGGTTTCTTCACACTTTTCGAATCAAACATTTTAAAAATCACACCCCACGTATATAATGAGTGTGGGTTTTTCTCAAAATTGCCGTATATAACACGTGTTTTATACTTCTCTTAATATAAAAGTATCTTATTTGTTGTTACATTGAACTTTCATCTATATTTTATATACAAATCATGTTTCATTTGTAATCAATACGAACAAAAATAGTGAGAAAGTGTGTGTATTGGCAGTGCCTAGTAATAAATAGTTGTCATGCAAAATATTATTACATCGAGTGCGCACGTATACGAGGCGTTCCGATGTCCCTTTGGTTTAATTTTCTAGACTCGTTTAAGCTGCCTCTGCACGAGGCGGAGTAATATTCTGGAAGTAGAGCTTGAGCAGGGCTTCAGAACAATTGGAAGTAACCGTGAGTGGACTACATAATGGTTTACTCCGGTTATTTATCCCGAGATCTAAGTTGTACAACCCCCACCCTGGGCAGCAGATGGCCAGGAGCCAATGAGAGGAGGGGTATGAACCTCCCTGACTGTCTGGACAACACATGCGCCGGAAATGGCTCCCCCCTCCCTTCTCCGTCACAAGTTACTGGATACACGGCGGAATCTTGTAATGAAAACCATCGACACGATGTCGAAAATAATGCAAAATTCCGACAAATGGCGAGACGACGGTGAAGAATGATTTACCAAACGACAAGCCACAAGCGTCTGATACTTCCGTTAACATTTGAGAATTATCTTGTATGCTCAAAATAGAATGACCCTCTTTTTTTTCGCGTTGGAGGCACGGAGATACCGGCAACGTTGTGCCCCATCGCTGATACGTGCAAGGCGTTGAACCTGCATGCATTGCTTCCGTTGTGCTTCCCTGTGCAAATTATACGTGTATAGGGACAGGTGTTTTTCACGAAAATATTTATGGCCATGCTAGACTTCAATATCCTACGTCCGCGACCACAACTTCCTTTGGTTATTGGCCGCGTGTCTACGCGAGAAGACTCGTTCATATTTGACTGGGCCAATCGTAATAAAGTACTCCGATACCAAACGTCCATGATTCGCGGACAGACACTTGAGGCACGCGACATTTAAAATCATCCAACCACGAAAGTGCATATGAACAAAAGCGTTCTGGAGTACAACTGGTCTTGAAATCTTTTCGCGAAAAACACGTGTCCCTAGATATGTAACAGTGGGACTTTATAACAAGCGATGAAAGCCCACATATTAAACTGGGACTGCAGAGTTTTACTTTTCTCTTGTCTCTCAACCATTTCAGCCCCGTTATAATTTACGGTTTCAGGTGTTGCAAACAAATAATTATTTTAGACGAGTGCTGTACTTAAGTCGACGCAACACTTGTGTCGTTGTTACAGACAATGAGCTTTAGGCTACATGTTCGGCAGCACTAAAGCAAACCAATTATGACCTAGACTAGTAAGAAGGTTTGCGAATCATTTACCCACAGGGAAGATCATTGGTCATTGATATTCGCTGCGTGCAGTGCAGACCAAAAATTACGCACACGTGCGTAATGCACACAATTGTGTTCGCTGGGTCAGAATGAGTTAAGGAAACTGCGCAGACGAGTTCTAAGACGGAGTTGAGTTGAGTGATTTAGGCTGCCCCTAAGTAGGTCTTGAGAGCCGGTGAGGGTGAAATGTGGTGAGAATGGAGCTGCGCCGGAATACAAGGATNTTGGAGGGAGGCGAGCAGGCTAACCACTCAGCCAAAACGGCCCCCCACTAAAGAAATTTTTTTTTATCATTTTCACGATTTTTTAATTTTGACTATACTTAATATTATTTTTTAAAAAAACCGCACGGACGTAGCTAATTTGGTTTTTATATTTTGTGGCGAAAATTTATTTGCTTACTTACGCGTAATTGCGCAAATAACATTGTACAAAAAGTATGTTCGGACTAGTAACTATTAATTTTAAAAAAAAGAGAGAAAATATGTATGTTAATGATGTTTCGTTCTTCAGTATTTGCAATTTTTCATTATTCGTAAAAAAAACTTTGTTTCTTTGTCGTAATCTATTTAGGTTTTAAGGAGTGCATTGTTTCAAAACACATTTCATTCTGTAAAAAAAAAATCTTTATTTTTGACTATCTGACAAGCGCACAAATGCGGTTTCCTCTTAGCGTTATCTTCCAGACTTGTTTGCCTTTTTTATGTGTGATGAAATGTTATCATTTTTAACCTACTTTCCTTGGAAATACCGACTTACGCAATCATGAGAATGTCTGTGGAACGTATGCCCCCATTAATAACTTTTGAGCTCATTAACCAAATTTCACCAAACTCGGTACACATTTACTATTTAGTAAGGACGTCCGACTTTTATTGTTTTCTACCATGCGGTGAGCTTATTTTTAATATGGTGCCAATTGAAATATTTAGGGCGCCATTTCATTTCTCGCGAACCACTGATGAAACCAATTTATACCTAATTTCGTATTTTGATAGTAGTTTAAAATCTAAATAATTCATTTAAGAAGGTATGGTATTATTTGACCGCAATTTTGGAAGGCAGTACATGAAAATATTAAGCTTCACATCATATCTCGAAAACTACCCAATAGATTCCAGTCAAATATCTCGGGAAACTAATACTACGGTAGGCCATGTTACTATATAATACCTAAATTGGCGAAACTCTTATATTTAAAATAGTGGCCATAAAATTTTTAGTTTGATTTGGCATATATACCACCGTACCATATAACCAATTTTGACCAAACTTTGTGTGCTGAGAGTATCAACTACAAGCATTAATTATGCAAATATATAGTATATTTTGTCCATGATTTTGTTACACAGCGCTGAAATTTTTAAATCATATCTAAGGAAACACTCAACCTATTCCTACCAAATTTGGCAAACAAGAAAACTATAGTGCTGCTCCAAGTAAATTGATGTGTTTTGGTTGGGTCTGGCAATGGTTTATAAAATAACGGCCAAAAAGATATTTTTCATTGTTCTACTATATCTACGAAACCAACGTAACAAAGTTTAACCAAACTTCGTATGCTGATAGTAGCCTTTATTACAACAATCAAATGTGTATACCCAGAGCCTCTGTTTCCATGTACCGTGTTGTAAGATAGCTCCGCTGTTATGCCATTTCTCGGGGAAACAATCAACCTATTCCCACCAAACCTAGGAAACAAAGATTACTTTAGTAAGCTATGTCAATTGATGTGTTTTAATTGTATTTTCTAAATGATGGAAATATAAATATTTTATTAAACACACATTTTTCATTTATCTCATTCTTAAAGTAGGCCCTACTTAGGGGCAATGATATTTCGCGAAAAGATTTCGAGACAAGATACAGTCCAAAGCACTGCAGGGTCGTCCAGCTTCTTTGATAGACTAAAAAAAATGTTCTGGCCCGTGTTAACCGTTTGCGCACGAATCACTAAGGTTCAGTGCCAGAGTTACTTATTCCTGAGTGGCTTGGTCAAAGACGGACATGGCACCAGCAGCCAATGGAGGTATAACAACAGCTGAGGTGTGTATATAGTATTGAAGTCTACTGTGTGCTGCGATTTTTACGCGAAAAGTCACTGGCCCTATATATGAGTAATAAAAATGAATTGATATTACCCACAAATTTTCATAAATGTCACGATTTCGATTCAGGAAACTACATACTACTCTATTCAGAAATCTTTTGTCACATCACAAGTAGTGTCTCATTATTTTGAAGTAGAGTTGTTTGAAAATCTTGATTTTCAAGGGTGTATACCTTCATTATTAACACTTTTGAGGACAGCGTTTGAGTGTAGTTAGGGCAACCGTAGTGAGATGATTTAACTGTTCTCAAAGACAAGCACGGACATGTTTTCCCTGCTTCTTTAGATCATCTGTTGATCTCACGCGAACACTGTGTCGCATCATTTGTAACTATCGTGAACAAAAAATTATTACTTTTAGTTACAGAAAACACACCATAAGTCATTTAATTTGGGACACAGCCAACTCGCCAGTTCATTGGCTGACATCCAGCCAATAATGAAACTTGTCAGTATTGTAAGCAGGTGCGCTTTAATCTGGGCCAATAAGAAGCTGGTAAGACCCGATGCTCTTTTATTGTATAGACAACTCACTTCTTGACCTGTTCCGGTTAACAGTCAATCTTCCCAGGCCTCAAAAGTGTTAATCTTTACAGGTTTTAAGTCGCAGTGGGACCGCGATGGTGTTGTGGTCAGACCACTCGTCTCCCACGTAGGCGAACCGGGTTCAATTCCCGGAGGGGTCACTCCCGGACTTTCTCATGTGGCAATAGTGCCGGACGAGTTTTGTCGGGGATCTCCCGTTTCCCCCGCCCTTGCATTCCGGCGCCGCTCCTCACTCACCTCACTCCACCCTCATCGGCTCGATGTTAAGAGCCGGTCCAAATTACTACACTCAACTTAAGTTGTAGTGTTGAGTTTTATTTCTCTCTGAGTTTTCACCTGGAGTTCATAACACTTCTCGTGTAGTTCCTATATCCCCATTCCCCTACCGAAAAACGTGCCGGCCTGTAATTTATGCATTGCCGTTACCTGGCATACAAGATAATTATGTAATGGATTTCACAGATAAAGTAAGCACAAAATGGGCTACTTTCCCTCTCTAGCGTGAGCACAATACTAGCCCCGAACCTGCAACGACCAACATTTCGGGAGACTGAGCGAGTGACTTTTGACGACTACTGTCCTTGGAATGAGGCGAGGACGGGTCCCCGTACAGACAAGCAATTTTCTTCCCTCGCCTGTTTCGCTCGGAGCTCGCCAGAGACGCAGCAGAAGGATATATAACACTGTGATTTATGATATTTTCCAAGTGGAGATGAGTTTACGGCAGTTTTAAAGAGGCCTAGCGATAAGTATAGTGCCAGACGGGGCACCGCCATTGTTTTTTTTCTCTCTAGGTACTGTCCAATTTAGACCGACGGGGATTTATCTTATATTTTATTGCCGAGGTTCATTGGGCGAAATGCTCGTATGCTTTTTATATACTGTTTTCCTTAACTGAGTTACCAGGCACTGCCTGCTATTTGGTTGTACGACCGCTATAACTCGTTAATGCAAGATTATCGCCTGAGCGTAGTGTTATTGCCAGGGATCCATTTCTTGAAACTACAAGTTACATACAGTCTAATTTGTAACTTGCCAGAAATAAAACAATGCCTGTTCAGTGAACCTAAAAATGTTTAACTACATTGAAAAAATACTTTGATGGCGGCCGCAAAGTGTTTTGTTTGTATTCACACTGAAAAAAAAAAACCTTTGTGGTGGCCACAAAATATTTGGTTGGTTTTCATTGGTTTTCACCCGGCCAAATTATTTTGTGGCGAACACAACATTTTTTGTAACTACTACAAAATCAATTTTTAGAGGCCACGTTTAGTGGTGACAGTTAAAAATTTTGTGTTCGCCACAAAAACGTTTCGCAGGGTGAATACCAATGAAACATTCTGTGGCCGTCCCAAAGTACTTTATTTTCAGTGTAGAACCCTTGCAATATATGTTACACGGCTATAATGTATATTTTTTTCAATGAGATGTCTTGCGTAAACACATATAATGAAGAACAATTACAAGTTATGTTATGTTTCAAAAGTGCACATTTTACCGTGAACAGCCCATAGGACCTATTCTCTTTGTCAGATGAAGTATGTAGCTATCGTTAACCCTTTTAGACCCACTTTAATTTACGGTTTCAGGCGTTACAGACAAGAAATTTTATGAAACGTGCTGTACTTAAGTCGACGAAACACTTGTTTCGTTGCCACAGCCAATGAGCTGTGGGCTATATGTTCGGCTACAGTTGTACGAGCCAGTTACGTCCCAGACGAGTAGGAGGTTTTTCGAATCATTTACACACAGGTAATGTGATTTGTCACTCAGCTCTGCAGTGTGAAGTACAGACCAAGTGAAACTGTGGAAATTTCAGGAAAGCAAATGCATTGCTAATCAAATGCAAATTCGCTCTATTTTGTGTGTGATACAAAAAGACGAACTTAGTAGCCATAAGTTAATACATTACTCTCTCAGTACAACGTCGGAAATATTTTCATTAATTTACTCCCAACTTACCTGGGAGTTGCGTGCCAGTCTGTGCTGTAAGAGCATACGTAGTTATAGTTCACTCATGGTTACTTCCAACTTTTCTGAAGCCCTGCTTAAGTTCTACTTCCAGGATACTCCTCCGCCTCATGCAAACAAAGCTTAACCGAGAGTAGAAAATTACACTAAAGCAACAACCCATAGCATTCGTGCGCACTCAGTGTAAGAGTATTTTACATAAGAACTATTCCTTACTAGGTATTGCAAAAACAATGATTTCAACCATATTAATTATAAATAAAATATTAAAAAGGTAGAAATTACATACAAGTAGGGCCAGTAACTTTTCGCGTAAAAATCGGAGCACACAGTAGACTTCAATACTATATACACACCTCAGCTGTTGTTATACCTCCATTGGCTGCTGGTGCCGTGTCCGTCTTTGACCACAAGCCACTCAGGACTAAGTAACTCCGACACTGAACCATCGTGATTCGTGCACAAACGGTTAACACGGACTAGAACATTGTTTAGCCAATCGAAGAAGCTGGACGACCCTGCAGTGCTTTGGGCTGCATCTTGTCTCGAAATCTTTTCGCGAAATATCACTGCCCCTACATATAAGTAAAATTTAAGTCAACCAAAAGTAAGGCACTTTTATGTTAAGATAAGTAGGTATAAAACGCTCGTGAAACATGGGCATACTTAGGCAGTAACCAAGCACGTCATGCATTTGGTGATTTTTCAAATGTTCTATTCTAAAAGTTCAAACAAACCGCGAATAGGCTATATTGAAAGTTTTTATTTTTACAAAAGATTGATTTCAAAAGTGTTTTCTTTATCGCGAACAGCCTTTACAAGGAATCGCCACACAGCGATTATCCTGGAATGGTTATTTTAAAAACCACTTGGTGGGTGAAGGGGAGGGGGAAGGAACCCTCCAAGTGCAGTCGTCTGGAGTCGAGTCACGAGTCAGATTACTTGCTGCACGACCAGACACGTTTACTGCTGAGGCTGTTCATGCAAATAAGCTTGCCTTCAAACTATATCCGGTTTTTTTTCCCCACAGATTTCAATTTATTGAACGACATACGACGTCGATTCAAAATCATCGCGGCCATTTCGATTTTGAATTTATTGAATGCCTCTGGTTCCTCCTGAATACGTTTTATATTTTCTTGATTTAAATTTTATCATGAAATGTTAGCAGTTAATGCACTTTTTTTAATGAGTTAATATACATAGTAATTATTTGCGTATTGTATACAAACACCATTATATTTAATATATATGTTTTAATTTAACGGAGTATTTGCGTATAGCGTTTGTGTTGTAGATTACTATTATTAAATTACTGTACCTAGTTTCGGACGAGTATTGCTGAAACATTTGTGGCAAATTTGAAGCCGTCTTTTCGAAGTTTGCCGAACACAATATTGTTTTAACTGCACATAAAACGATTTCTGTATTGAATACCTTAAACATGAATTGCTGTAGTCAATAAACATTAAAAATTGTGTAAAAGATTTTATCGTTTTTAGTATCTCCCGGTAAGCACGTTCATAACTCACTGTAAAATATAATTGAAGTAATTGCAAATAAGGCTTTTTTTGATGAGTGTTTGTGCTCTGTGGTAGTGATATGAACCAGTCATAACACAGAGCATTAGCAGGGTTGCACGTCTGAGCGTCTGCATGTCTCACATTGTCAAACATATCCACCACGTTTCATTCCTTTAGGGTGGCTACTTTCTTGTGGGTGCAACTATTTTTTGACAGTAAATTAGTGTGTGACATATATATGTGTGTAGAAACAAACATATTTATAAAAAATATGTAAACACACAAAAGCATAAAAACTAACGCAAACAACAAGGCTATTAGTTTTCCTGATCTCACAAAGACAATTGTTCGTTCATAATAACATGTTGGTATACAGGTTATTGTTAGAAACCCGGAAATTTCGCGGATTCATTTGGAAACAAGCTAGACTGCACAATCCTTTGTGCATTCGAGTATCAGTTGTTTGTTCATTGGCTGTTTCTCCAGTCCAGGTGTGTCCGACAAACTGTGAGCCAATAGAGGCAGAAACTGAAATGAACACGTGGTTGAAGTTTAACTTGTCTTCCAATGAATTCGCGAAATTTCTGGGTCTCTGGTTATTGCGAATACAAAGTGAGTGAGTGAAGAGATTTGGGCGGCTCTTGACACCGAGGTCTTGAGAGCCGATGCGGGTGAAGTGAGGTGTGTATGGAACAGCGCCGGAATGAAAGGGTGGGGGAAACGGGAGATCCCCGAGAAAACCCGCTGATCAGCGAAATCGTCCAGCACAATTCTCACTTACGAAAATCCGGAGTGAACCGGCAAGGGATTGAACCCATTTCGCCTTGGTGAGAGGCGAGCAGTCTAACCGCTCAGTCACCGTGGCCCCCGTCGATACAAAGGGACTAGTACAGTTTCTACAGATTCACAAACTTAAGCTAACTGTCATCTCCTATTCATAGGGACAAGTGTTTTTTCGCGAAAATATTTATGACCATGCTAGACTTCGATATCCTACGTCCACAACCACAACTTCCTTTGGTTATTGGCGGTGTATCTACATGAAAATACATGTTCTTATTTGAGTGGGCCCATCGTAATGAAGTGCTCCGACACTGAACGTCCATGATTCGCGGACAGACACTTGAGGCACGCGACATTTAAAATCATCCAACCACTAAAGTGCATATGAACAAAAGGGTTTTGAAGTACAACTGGTCTTGAAATCTTTTATTGAAAAACACGTGTCCCTACGTATTCGCTCTTAACAAAGGGACTGCATTTACTACAGATTCATGACATAGTTAATTTTCATCTCCTGTTCACTCTTAAGATTCAAATTGGCATTAGTTATTGATGAATTTTAACTGAAACAAGCTCTGCGTACCTCTACGGATGGTGTGTACCAGTTATATGCGAGAGTGTGAACGACCTGATTGAATATATTTTAGTTTATCAAGCTCGGCTCTTACATTCTTTAAAAGAGTTCACAGTAAATCTCCAGTTTACTTCCAACGCACGAGTACGGCTCACGCGCTGCTTGTAAAGCCGTATTTATAACACGAGCGAGAAGCTGTGCAAAATCATCTAGGCTAGAAGCATAGTGGAAAGTCATTGCTTCGTCGTAAATTGTTCGTCCGACCGTGAAACTACTCCGTACATTTTTTTTTTTTTGCCCCTTCGCGAAGTAAAAATTCCAGGAGACGTAAAGAAAAAAAATAGTAGCTAGTGTTGAAGATTAACAACGTTGCCCACGGCACAAAGGAAATAATCAAGTACAAATGATCCTGTGAAAAAGAAATACGCCGTGTTATCTTTTTGGATGGCGGTTTTTCGATACCAGGATCTGTGGCAGATGTGAGTCCAGGTTTTCCCGAGTTTCATGGAACGACGTCAACCGCAATATTCACACTCTATTTAGGGACAGTTTCGAAGGTGGGAAAGGAGGAGGGGTGTATTAACGTAGAGCTTAACCCGTTCGTGCACGCATTAATTTGTGAGCGGAAGTGTTGCAGTCGTGTAATATTTTAGTGAGCACTGAATGTGCCTACTTTTGCAACCAGTGAACAACGTGCTGCGTACTCAAGGGAGTTACTACCAGCCATTCATGAACAAGTGTGGTAACGTTCTAAACAAGACTACCCGTAGGGAAGGCTGTCAAGACATTGGGTACCGAGACCTTGCTGTGTATAGCACTAGCCACAAATATCCTTCATGTGCAACATGTCCAACGTCGTGAACGTGATGATTGAAAGTGTGAATTTATTTTTCTGATGCTATAAAAATACTGAAGTGATTTAAACATATTTAAAATAAGTTGGAAGGAAAACTTTATTGTAATTAATAATATAATTTTGCAGTCATTGTTAAATTATTTTAAGGGGCCGTGATGGCTTAGCGGTTAGCGCGCTCGCCTCACACCAAGGCGAACTCGACTCGATTGCCAGCGTGGGTCGTTTCCGGATTTTCGCAGGTGGGAATCGCGCCGGACGATGCCGCTGGTCAGTGGGTTTTCTCGGGGATCTCCCGTCTCCTCCTCTCTTGCATTCTGGCGCTGCTCCATACTCACCTTGCTCCAACCTCATCGGCTTTCAAGACCCCGTTGTTAAAAGCCGTTGGAACCACTTCACTAAAATAATTTTGTCACCCCGTCAGAATAATTGTATGAGCCATCTACTGACAAAGTAGTTTGCAGTACTTTTTAAATATATTTTCAGTGCAACTTGCCATCATTGATCTAAAAAAAGGGGTATTTTGCGGTACTTAAGAAAAATATTTTTTTAGTATATATGCTTAGTAAGAATTGCCAATATTCACTCAAGGCCTGACCTTTAGTTTTTTTTCCATGGGCATGAATAAACTGTAATGAGTCAAGATATTGTTTGTCAATAACCAATTTTTTTTTGCATAGCGGCTGGACCGGTTTTTTTTAACTTACTTCAACTGCGTAAAAACAAATTTTCTATCACGGCTTTGCTAAGAACACATTACACACAAAAATGGCTGTTATTGCAATTTTATTACATTTATTTATAAAAATTAAAACTTTAAACTCTATGCCCACGTGTAACTCAAGTTATACTACAAAGAATAATTTCTCCACCAATGAAAACAAAATTAGCCTGGATGCACTTTCATTGTTTTGTTATTGCTTGTCAGGACCTTCAAATAAATTTACACCATATCAACAATAATTATCGTCGTAAAATAATAAACTCTATATAACAACTAAAATGAACAATATAAATTGTACTACCTGTTACACGGGAAAGGACATTTGATTGGGAAATAAACCAGTCGAAACTACATTCGCTGACAGCCATGCAGCCAGTAGTAAATTTTATTTAGTAGAGTAGGCGTGTTAAATATGGTGCGAGTTGAGTTGATGAGGGTGAAATAAAACGAGTATGGAGCAGCGCCGGAATGCAAGGGCGAGGGGAACGGGAGGTCCCCGAGAAAACCCGCACACCAGCGCCATCGTCCGGCAGGACCCCCACTAGCGAAAATCCGGGAGTGACCCAGCAGAGGATTGAACCAGGTTCGCCTTGGTGGGAGGCGAGCAGTCTAACCGCTCAGCCACCGCGGCCCCTAAATATGGTGCGAACGTATTGGACGGTGGTAGGTGGAAAAGCAGAGACCAGCAGAAATGTTGCTACGTATAATGGAGGATATAATTGACACAATTTTAGCTTGTCGTGAATACCAGTGATTATGTAGGGCCTACAGAGTGCAATGAAATCAACGTTTAAAAAATGCCACTTCACTTATTTGCATATATTTTAATGGACACTATGTCTGGCACGGGCCCAGTAAAGTTGGTAACGACGTAGGGAAAACAGTTCCACGTCTTACCGTTGAATAAAATGGTTTTGGGTAAACACTTGTTAATATACTGACATTAATTAATTTTATTAATATTTTTATGTTTTTAACTTTATGAGTTATTGAAATCGTAAAGCATTCACATTTTTAATAATTTAAAAGGTTTACGTGGCCGATGCATGAATAAAGTGATGAGGTCCATGGCCATGGTGGAAGGACACAGTGTAATCCTAGAAGTAGATCGTAAGCAGGTCTCTCGAAAATGCTCAGTTTAGCGTGCTCAGCCTGTAATACACTTCACACGCATTTTCCCGAGAACTATAGGCTATTTACGGTAAAATAGCACTTATAATATCTGCTTGTAAGCACGTTGTGTATTTTTCCGCGTTATGTAAAATTAACACTTTCATCGGCCTCGTCACTTTATTCATAAGTCAGTCAAGTGAAACTCTTAAATAATTAGAAAAGTAACTATTTTACAAGTCTGCTATTTTTTTTACACTTAGATAGATTTTAAAAAAAAGTTAAATTTAAGTTATCACAGATTGTTATCTAACGCCTTTAATTCGATGTTAGGACTTTCCATCCATCGTTACCAACTTTACTGTTCGCCTGCAACTAAGTGCGCCCGTTAATATATATGTATGCAGGTAGGAGTAGTGACTTTTTTCAAATGTTGATTTCAAAAATGCTCATTTTATCGTGAGCAGCCTTTAGGGTATTCTTGTTACGACACTATTTAACTGGCTTGGGGAGGGGTGGAGGGGTGCGAATTTTAGGAAGATTCTGTGGCCAAACACACCCCTCCCTCGGCAACATTCCCGCGATACGCCACTGGCGCCTGTGCTCCAGTTGCGGCATACTATGGCTGTGTCTCAATTGCCAGTACATACTTGTAAGTATATACATATTCGTACTTGCCGTTGTGTGTACTTACCCTGACAATTGGGACGGTTTTTTTTTTCTGGCTGTACTTGACTCGTCGCACAACCTGGCGTAAATAGCACGAACCACTAGAAAGTAACCACTTGTTTTGTCATTCTGAGCCAACAACGGCAGGGAGGGGATGGGTGGTATTGGCCTGCCTTAGTAGGGGAGGTACTGTCTGCTCTCAAGGACAGACGCGTCCTTCGGCAGTCCCGAAGAGATAGTCTTGGGCCCGGGGGTTCGGCACATCCCGAGAGATCGCTCGCGCGATTGTTCGCAGTACTGGGCGCTTCACTCTGCTGCATGCCTTGCCTTCTTCTAAGAACTAATGTGGGTCGCATTTTCGAGCTGTAATTTATTAAACCACTGAACATCTTTTCCACTAGTTGCGATGCATTTATTGAAGCGTAGTTTGATGTATTAATAATAAGATAATAAAGAATATTTGACATAAAAATAGACGAATGTTGTGTTTTGAAAGTCGAATGTGGGTCCGTGGTTGGCATAGTGGCTAGGACTCTTATCTCTCGCTCAGGTGATCTTGTTTCAACTTCCGACGGAGATATGCTCGGATTTTGGCACGTGGAAAAAGTGTTCGAAGATGCTTCTGTTGGGCGGATTTTCTTTTTCCTTGGCGTTGCTCCACATCCTTCCCAATTTCATCCTCCCTGGCTCTCGCGCAAGACTGTTAATGCCGCCCAAAATCTCTAAACTCTCAAATTAAACATGAAACTATCTTAGCCGGCTAACTTTTCAAGTGCCTATATGAACTTATTGGTTACAATATAAGAACTACAAAGTGTATGCAAGTATACTAAACTTTAAAATAGAAGTTCCCTTCACAGGTAAACCATGAACAAGGCCCTATATATACATATTAATATAGGATTACGACTTTGCGGCTACTTGTCCTGATTTTCTAGGTCCCTCAAAGTTACGGTGCGTTCATAGTAAGCACAACTGCATTAAAATATACACAGTTTTAAGACAGTTTTTCGTTCACTACTTACGTTCATTACATCCAGAAATGAGTAGGTTTCGTCGCTCGAACTTGTTACCAGTTGTGATCAGGCCCTTAGCTGAGCGGCCTGCCTGATCACACCTTCACTTATTTATCCAGGACACGGGCCGTGATCGCTGAGATTAGTAATGAAATCGCAAACCACAGAAACCCCCTCCACCGGCCAGTAAACGGGGACAACGCAGCCGATATAGGGCAGCGTAGTCCGTGGGCGGTGTCTTTTGTCGTCGGGCCATTGGAATGAGAAGACCACTGACGATGGGTGTGTACTGCCGTCGACTTGCGCCATCTTAATCAGCCTCCGGAATCATGAACAAGGTGGGGACTCTCCAATTAGGCTTTACTGAGAACGTAACTGGTTAAATCTTCATAAAATAATATCATTTAATATTTCAGTATATTTGTATAGCTGTCCGTAACACCGGACATGCTGACAAGAGTGTGGAACGAGTTTGATTATCGCGTGTATTTCGTTCGGCCCGCCCATGGTGGTCACATTGAACATTTATTAATGTATGGTAAACGAACTTCAAGGTTCCACGGTTCATTTCATTGGTCAATCAAGGTTGTAGGCTGTTTGGTTTTGATATTGTAGACATTCAAATTTGGGGTATTATTTTATACTCATCTTGTAGTTAATAAATAAATAAAATATAATTAAAAGTTCGATTGAACAATAAATAAAGTATTTTTATGTTAACAAAAATTTGAAAAACGTTTGTGATACATGGCATTATTTCGCGCAAACAACCAATCACATCATACATGTGGAGAAAGCGCGAACAGACTATAACCATAAACCTATTATTACGTTGAACGGTCAGACCGCAAGCGCGGGACTCGAACAGGTAGTCTGGAGTTGTCCGCGATGTTACTCTGGCCCATCACGCAGAGCGAAATGACGCACGGCTTGAGGGAGGGTAGGGCGAGTATGTCCCATCCACGCGCCTAACTCTGGCATCACGTGCCGCCTTCAGTTAATGTCCCCACCCCGGCCCGCGCGTGCCCAAACACTAACTAATTAAGGACCACCGTCAGATCGCCGGCTCCCCCTTCTGCCTCCATATACAGCGGCCGCCGTTTATTAATTCTGCAAGTGGCACCGCCCAGCGGGCATGTCGGCGGCTTTGACGGCTTCGGTTCATCGTCTCGAGGGCACGCGCCCCGGAAACGTCTTGGCGCCACGACGACAGAAAAAAAAACAGCATCTCGCCTTCATGCATATTCATCGCCGTGCAGCGCGGGCGAAATACCGACCCGTCTCGTTCCGCAAGTACGTGGATGTTCTCGCAGGCACAACGCTGGGTATGTAAACAGGTATTTGTACCCCCCCCCCCTTCTCGCATTATTGAATGTATGCCAACAAACACTACGTTGTGGGTCTCGTGACAGCTAGAGACCTGATAACTGCACCCCTGGCAGCACAGCCAGTAGGTAAGGGCAGTGATATTTCGCGAAAAAATTTTGAGGCAAGATACAGTCCAAAGCACTGTAGGGTCGTTCAGCTTCTTTGATTAGCTAAACAATGTTCTGGCTCGTGTTAACCGTTTGTGCACGAATCACGAAGGTTCAGTGTTGGAGTTACTTAGTCCTGAGTGGCTTAGTCAAAGACGGACACGGCACCAGCAGCCAATAGATGTATAACAACAGCTGAGGTGTGTATATGGTATTGAGGTCTACTGTGTGCTCCGATTTTTACGCGAAAAGCCACTGGCTCTACCAATAGGTTACCAGACGCTGATCGGCGAATGGCGCTCGATCACGTTGCTTGGCGGTGACGCCGTCCTGCTGGCCCGTGCGGCTGGAGTTCGCGCTATAAGCGGGTGTTTCACACCTGTACTATTGTGTCAAACTGGCCGCCTGGTCGAAGGAAGTTCCGCGCGTCTGAGGCCTACAAGCGCTAGAGCGCTAGGGGCGACCGAGACATGCGCACGAACTCTTGTCATCGCCTCTACGCACAAAGCAGTGAACTGGCGTGCAGTCTTGCCGTCGATAACGCGTTCAGCGGAGACCCTACCATTGTATGACGTAATATTAAAAATAAAGGTTTTGCAACGGAATGTTCATACCCAAAAATGAGCGCGAGAACACCCATTTGAGCCATTTTCACGATCACAGAAACATGCTTCAGAGGGAAATGCAGGAACTGAAAAACGCGTAGAGATGCGTAACGGTTCTTAAATGCTATTCGTAAGAAGACCTTGCTCAGACACGTTGGACGGTTTTTTTAATAAAACGTTTTGCTGGAGTATTGCACACCGTTCGGTGGCCTACCCCGGCGGCCACCTTAACGGAAGTATAAAACACTTATGATGCATAGCATGTTTAGGAAACAAGCAAACACGGTATATATTCGGCGATTTATCACAAGTTTGATTTAAAATGTGCGAAGAAAGATTAAACGAACTTGTAGTTTTTTTTTTTTTGTTCATCCAAACAAACCTCTTCCTTGTGCGGTTTGCCTCGTCGCCAGAATGGTTAGACACCTCAGTAGCTACTCATGGTTCATGGAGGACTCTGGGAAGGATGGAACGAGAAGATGACGGCAACGAGTGAGGAAATGATAGAGCAGGCGGGGGATGCGGGGTGGCGGCGTAGAACCACTTTGGCTACAGCAAGAGGCACGTCAGTTGAAGAGGGAAGCCAGTTGGAGGAGGTTCCCCGGAGTGTGGTGTTAACTTGTCATCTCTCGTCGCACCTATCCTCCTGACCCCTCTCTCTCCCGGCTCCTTTGGGAGGCTGATGTGTGCCCTCGGAGAGACACGGTGGCTTACCTCCTCATCCCCTATCCCAACTCTCACTTCAACAAGCCCTTCACTTCTCACTATTCTCCTTCTGTCTTGGTCCGGGGGCTGCCAGAGATCGTCGACCCCCAGGCAGGAGTGAAACAACACTGCTGCTCCCAGAATAGGCCCGTCCAGCAACCCCAAATCGCTGAGGGTCGAAGAGACGAGCATTGTCTGAAACCACTATTAAAGTTACTAAATCGACCATGTTATAAATACTCTAAATATTTGCGGGGCCTTGGTGGCTGAGCGGTTAGCACGCCCACCTCCCACCAAGGCAAACTCGGGTTCAAACCCCTGGGCGGGTCGGTCCCAGATTTTCGCAAGTGGGAATCGTGCCCGGACGATGCCACTGGTCGGCGGGTCTTCTATGGGATCTCTCGTTTTCCCCGCACTTTCATTCCGGCGCTGCTCCATACTCACCTCGCTTCACCCTCGTAAGCTCTCACGATCTCGCTGTTAAGAGCCGCCGAAATCTCTTCACTGTAAATATTTAGGGATTTAGGGTCGGAATTTACTGAGCCTGGCGAAGCGTGCTAAATAGCCAAACACCTACGTAAATGCGTTTGCTATTTTTTACTTTTTATTACCGCGTTTTTTTTCTCATGAAAATTATGCGAATTCAAGCCAATAACAAAAAAGGAAAATTTAATGGCGAATCGCAAGTGCGCAATATTGTTCGCTTTTACTAATTTTATTTGTGATGGAAATTATATTTTTAAAAAAAATTTTCATCAAAAGTTGTAAAATTATTTTTAAAATGGTGGTTTTGCATAAGGAAGCGAGTAAATAAAACAATTTTATAATTTTCGAAAACAAATTAGTTGTAATTTTTTTCCCCCCTCTCGTTTCCTCGAAACATTCAGTGATGCAGTTCCTTAACTGATCACTAGGAGCACTGCTCAGTGTCGTTCGAGAAACTAATTCGGACACAGCTACAGAATTGAGTGGTTTGAGCGGCTCTCAAGATCGGGGTCTCGATAGCCGATGAGGGTGAAGCGAAGTGAGTATGGAGCAGCGCGGGAATGCATGGGTGGAGGAAACGGGAGATCCCCGAGAAAATCCAATGAACCAGCGGCATCGTACGCCACGATTCCCACATATGAAAACCCGACATATGCCCCGGTGGGAATCGAGACCAGTTCTCCTTGTAGGGTGGCGAGCGCTCTAACCGCTACGCCTACTGCCGCACCACTATGATGTTTTGAAACCACTGTACTTCGGCGCAAAAGATTTCCCACTGTCTATACTCTTTAGTCATTAGGTCGAGCATAACGTTAATTTCTACAAAGAGCTGAAAAAAAAAATTATTGAACCTTTGGCATACTATCTCAAGTATAGTAGTTCTAGTATGACGTGTTGCAAAATAGGTAAAATCATGATCGGCGTTGTACAAAGCCAGAAGCTAGCACCAATATAGAAAGTATATTTTCCTTGTTAATGCTATTGGATACTGCTAGCACACGAACATTTTATTGTTGGTTCCTGCCGGTATCAGAGACCAATAGAAATTATTTTCATTGTTTTCATTGCGCAAGTTATCACAAGGAATTCGTAGGTACTTTCAGACCGAAAATCCACTCTTTTGCAACACCTAGAAAAGGGATTAACTGTCTGAGGGAAGAAACTACCTTCAGAAATACTCGTTTAATGACGAACGAGCTGTAGGTACCATCGCACGAGAAAACACGCCGACCTGCGCAGAACGAGGACCTCGGACGAGTCCATTCAACGACTCGTATTTCACTCCTGTCATTATCTTAACTGCTCCGGGCTGTGGGTTGGGTCCTAACTGGCGCATCCTGTATCTGTTTCTCCAAATAAACACGTTTTTGTTAGGAACTACTGTTCAAGTCCACTTCGCCAGTGCCATTCATTACTTCGGGTTACATTCTATTTATTTCACTTTTGTGTGGAAATCAAACGGATCACGTTCTACGCTGCATTAACGTTTTAGAGTGTTTGTATAATTTGAATTGTACTTACAGACGAACGAGAAGTTATGGACCACTATAAATGAAATTTTAATTGTTAAATATGTATACGAATAACAAAAATCTTGTTATTTTCAGCATCCTTATTTAAAAAACATGACTTCTTAACAAAGTCCTGGGGGTCGCGGTGTTGTAGTGAGTAGACTACTCTCCTCCCGCCTACGCGAACAGGTTTCGATTCCCGGCGGTGCCACTCCCGTATTTTTGCACCTGGGAATCGTGCCGAACGATGCCGCTGGGTGGCAAGTTTTCTCAGGGTATCTCCCGTTTCTCCCGCCCTTTCATTCTGACGTTGCTCCATACTCACCTCGCTTCACCCTCGTCGGCTCTCAAGACCTCGATGTTAAAGAGCCCCTCAAATAACTTCACTCACACTCAGTCGCTCGCTTGACTTAATAAATTCCTGAAAACAGTCATGAAATTTGTTAGTATAAATTGAAAAAATGTAGCCCCATTTTACCATCTAATAGGTAAACATACATAAATGTAATGCAGAGGCGGTTCTTTTGACTGGACAACTCGTTCGCTGCTTGGCTGCGATAAGGCCAACTCTGTGTGGCCAAGCCGATCAGGACAACGAGTTATGTCTCGGGCAGAAGAAGCCAGTGAAGAAATTAGCTATGCGTGAGTGTACTGAGGACGAGAACTGTAAAGTATACCATGATATAGCAAAATTCAAATCATTAAATAATGCGCAGAAGTCCAAAACACGTCGGGCGAGTCGGGCGAGTCAAATACCCCTGCACGAATGGGTGGTGTTGCTAAGTACAGTAGTCACAGCGGCCGAGAGCGGTTGGGCGAGAGCTGCTCCGCGTGTGCATATTACCTGTCGAAAAAAGTTAATTCGCGCAGCGCTGTATTTAACAGCGCGGTAGTAGAGAGCGATGTTATCAGTTTGGTGTGTATAGCGCCAGCAGTGTCACGTGGTTTCTCTCTCTCCAGCGGCGAGCGTTTGGGAGAGCCCTCCCCTACACTGCTTCCTCTATATTTCCTCCCCCGGAGACGCTCGAAGACGGTTTTCTAATCTCAATGCATAAGAGTTAAAGGGCACTATGCATATTTTACAAAACAGCGGTTTTGACGTTGTCTTATTGTATTTTTCGCGCTCTTTTCAGGTTGCAAATGGCCACTCCCGGATTTTCACATACGGGAATTGTGCCGGGCGATGCCGCTGGTCAGCGGGTTTTCCCGGGATCTCCCGTTTCCCCTGCCCTTTCATTCCGGCGCTGCTCCATACACACCTCAATCACCCTCATCGGCTCTTAAGACCTCGCTGTTAAAGAGCCTCCCAAATCTCTTCACTCACTCACTCTGGTTGCAAAGCACTCAATAGGCCTTCTGTATGGAATAATAATCGATTTAGCCAGAAGGAAAGGCTACTCTGTGCCATCGCTGTATCGACGTTAACTGCACTGCTGTAAATAGTCATATTTGTGACATACAGCCCCTTACCTTCGATGCACAGATTTGAACTATACCATACCGTTTCATGACGCGAAATGATAGGGTCGGTCCCTACACATAACTGAAATGTAGGTAGGTAAGGAAATTGGACTTAACGTCTCGTCGACTGCGAGGTCATTACAAACGGAGAAAGTTGCTCAGGAAAGAGTGATTGGGGAAGGAATGGGAAGGAATCGGCAATGGCCTTTGTTATGGAACCATCCCAGAATTCGCCTGGAGTGATTTCGGCACACCATGGAAAACCGAAATCAGAATGGCCGGGCCGGGATTCGAACCCGGTTCCTTCCGAATGCGAGTCCAGTGAGTTGACGCCGCGCCACCCCTCTCGGTTATAACTGAAAGGACGTTGTGCTTGTTTTGATGTCGGCGTACCTTTTTTGCTGATTGGCTGCGCTGTGATTTGAAATCGGGTCTAGTGTCTGATTGGTTACTGCGTACTGCAAAAAAGATTGCACATTGGCTAAGTTGCAGCACAGCGAACTTAGAGATACATAGGTGAAGCAGCAGCCTATAACGTGAGCTATAGCCGTACACGCTAGGAAGATGGCGTCACTGATAAAGAAACTAGCAAGTACGCCGTTTGCCAATCAACGCCTGGTAACTTACTTGTCAGTCTGCAGCCCAGCCAATAGGGGACCCGTCGTGGTAGGNGATTGCACATTGGCTAAGTTGCAGCACAGCGAACTTAGAGATACATAGGTGAAGCAGCAGCCTATAACGTGAGCTATAGCCGTACACGCTAGGAAGATGGCGTCACTGATAAAGAAACTAGCAAGAACGCCGTTTGCCAATCAACGCCTGGTAACTTACTTGTCAGTCTGCAGCCCAGCCAATAGGGGACCCGTCGTGGTAGGCAGTAGTCAATCAGACACGAGGCGCGTTCCCATGGCCTTGCATCAGCCAATCAGAGAATGGGGACTCCGACATCAAAGAAACCGCCTCGCCTCACCACTTCGCCTCTGCGTATTACATATACTCTGTGGCTGCATGAGTGAAGAGATTTGGGCGGATCTTAACAGCGAGGTCTTGAGAGCCGATAAGGTTGAAGCGAGGTGAGTACGGAGAAGCGTCAGAATGAAAGAGCGGGGGAAGCGGGAGATCCCCGAGAAAACCCGCCGACCAGCGGCATCGTCCGGGGCACAGTTTCCACTTGCGAAAATCCGGAGTGAATTGGCCGGGGGATTGAACCCGGTTCGCCTTGGTGGGAGGTGAGNACCACTTCGCCTCTGCGTATTACATATACTCTGTGGCTGCATGAGTGAAGAGATTTGGGCGGATCTTAACAGCGAGGTCTTGAGAGCCGATAAGGTTGAAGCGAGGTGAGTACGGAGAAGCGTCAGATTGAAAGAGCGGGGGAAGCGGGAGATCCCCGAGAAAACCCGCCGACCAGCGGCATCGTCCGAGGCACAGTTTCCACTTGCGAAAATCCGGAGTGAATTGGCCGGGGGATTGAACCCGGTTCGCCTTGGTGGGAGGTGAGCAGTCTAACCGCTCAGCCACCGTAGTGGCCCCTCTGAGGTTGCAGGTTTGGCGAGTAGTAAGTCACCAGGCGGTAGTTGGCGAACGGCGTTCCGACATGATACTGGCCAGTGCGGCGGGAGTTCACAAAATAAGCGGCTATTTTGCCTCTGTATTTTTTAATACTGTGTTGCAGTGTAAACGGCTCTTTAACCTCTGGATACATAACGTATTCTTAGATACATTGGTTATAGTTGTACTCTAAGACGGGATCCTTTTGCTTTACAGTGCGCAAAAACCACTTCATTATTTTATTCCGACATCAGTTTATGGTTTCTGGTGTTGCAAACAACTGTCGAGACCTGAAAAACTCGCGAGTTCAGTGACCTGTTAGGCTAGGTAGGCTAGGCTTCACGATCATATATAAACTCATGCATATATAATTTGTTCATTGGTTGTTTGTAATGGCAGTACAAGGCGGAGATTGTGCCTACAATTCATTGCAAGTTTGCTATTGACTCGTCCATCTCCAGGAGGTGTCAAACAACGAGTCGACAAATTGCAAAATTATGGTGAACGTACAAGTTTGTGAATTGCAACTTGTCTCGAAGTGAAACTATACAAATAAGAACAATTTTGATGTGTGCTGTACCTAGCTAGTAAAGAACTTGTTCTGCTATAACAACCAATACGCTGTAATTTTTGTGTTCGGTGATACTGATATGCACCAGTCGTCGTAATGTGGAGTAGTAGCACTGTTTGCGAATCAGTCACTACTTGGGAAAGTCATTGGGCACTGAGCCTCCCATTGTACAGCAACTGTCAAATATAACCTTCCTGTGCAACATGTACACAATTGGCCACAATGAGCATGAAAGGGTTAAGAAAAGAAAACACATGAGCTTCATAAACAAAATTATATAAAATTAAAAAAAAAAAAAGTGCGCGTACTTTGTTAACTGGGACACACATAAGTCTCGTGGTTTCCTATAGAATCAATGTTTAATATCGTAAGCCTAAATCAGTTAACCAAATGAAATAAATAGGCCTAAATAAATAAATGGAATGTGGTGGTTATCTCTGTTGTGGGTGAGAGGGGAGGGGTGTGGGGNATGAACTTCCTATAATTTAAACCGCACCCGAGAGAGATGTTTGTTTTATCTCAGAAAATTTGTTGAAATATTGCAAATAATATATTAAACAGTCATTTCAACGATACAACTAATTTTGCAGCGAATTTCATGGTTTCGACAAAAGAATTTAATTGATATGAAGTAACGTTTTCATTGTGTTAATTATGTTTTTATTTTATTTCCTTTTTTTTTTTTAGTGAACAGTAGTTATTTACTTTTTTTTTAACACAATTTAAACGTTTATTAATATGTTAATAGTTTACCTTGAAAAAATTTTTTTAGCTGAAATTTTGTACTGCAACAAAATTTAATTTTTGTATATTCTGAGTAGAAGAAACCGCTTTTTGGATGAACAAAGTCTGTTTGAAAACGAACTATTTTATTTAACATCTAGACTTGTTTATTTGTACATCTATAAACATTTATTTTCTTGGCTCTAGATAATATTATTCCTGTCTGAAACTAGAGAATTCTGAGAACGTGATGGCAATGTCCATTACGTCTCCACATGTAATTACTATTAATTTAAATGCATCTCATTTAAAATTCACTTGATAAACTGCTACTGCGACCTAAACTCGGGGTAGAAGATTATCTTAAATCTGTATAATTTGCTTAATTTACAATGTTTTGCTAGACGAATGCCATTGATTTATATCAGTTATCGTTATTCTTCAACATAAATAAGAACTTTATGTAATAAATTCACGATTCACACTGACGTACACTAAATGTTTTTTTACTAATATGGCATAAAAATGTGTATATTTTTTCCTTTGTGGAGTGGTCGTCTTAATACATAGTAAAATGTCACCATNTTTATATCAGTTATCGTTATTCTTCAACATAAATAAGAACTTTATGTAATAAATTCACGATTCACACTGACGTACGCTAAATGTTTTTTTTAACTAATATGGCATAAAAATGTGTATATTTTTTCCTTTGTGGAGTGGTCGTCTTAATACATAGTAAAATGTCACCATNACTAATATGGCATAAAAATGTGTATATTTTTTCCTTTGTGGAGTGGTCGTCTTAATACATAGTAAAATGTCACCATGATTGCTTGCATGGTAACTACACAATGTATGAGAACGCCCTAGACACACACATCATCGAGGTGAAACTCACCCAAATTCTCCCGGCTTGTAGGCACTCTTGAAACCAAAATCAGCTGAAGGGGGGAGGGAAGATATTAAGTGCAAAGTTGTCCAAAACTCTCAGACCGTTGGGAAAAAAAATAGACGCAGTTTAACTGCATATTAGCTCAAACTGAGACAGTATTTGACCCAACTTAATAAGTCAGTTCTGGTTATTATTTTATGTGTATGCTCATTGCAAAAATTTCGTTTTGGTTTCTAATTTTAAAAAAAAAAAAAAAAACACAATATGTCCGGTATTATTTGCAACCATTCAAACCGCTTTTTTTATTTGTATGCTTACCAAGAACAGAATCCAGGTTCCACGATTAATGAGTATTAAAACTTACACAAGAAAGTGACAAATGAGCGTGCGGTGTTATTAAAAAGGTGAAAGGCAAGCAGTTTAATAAACACGATGCCTTCAACATACATTCACAGTCCGGCCTTGTATAATGGCTGCTATTAAATAGACACGAGCCACACTCCTTGATATTAACGGCCAGAGATAAATGAGCTGCCTATTAGACCGCAACAGCTAAATGAATATTAAAATCTCCAGTGGCTTACCATCAGGCTGTCACAAAGTTGACATGTTCCAACGAGATTCAACAACTTCCCCGCAAGCGCCATTCATAAACTTCAAAAGTCGGACACTATTCAATTTCTTTCTCAGCGAGTGACAAACATTTGCAGTCTCGAGGACAAATTATCCCGTGCGAAAAACACGTCCTTCCCACCAGGGCGATCTGTGTGGGTTCGAGTCTAGAGTTTAGCTAGTTGAAAATGTGGCGGACGTTGCCAGCGAGTGGCAGCTTTCCTCAGATTTCTCTTTACAAATTTATCGCAGAAGTATTTATTATATTTTATTGTGTTTTTTTTTNAGTGGCAGCTTTCCTCAGATTTCTCTTTACAAATTTATCGCAGAAGTATTTATTATATTTTATTGTGTTTTTTTTTAAAGCACTGTGTTATTTGTAGCTGCTGCAAGTCATTTCGGACGCGCAATAATTTTGTGTTTCCAGTAGACATGAAAAAAAAACTGGTAGGTTACGAAAATAGCATCAGCAACTGAAATATACCCTTTTTTTATTAATTTAAGACCTCAACAGTGTAAGGCCAGTGACTAACCATCGTTGCCAGTCATCTGGAAAACCTGANAGTGGCAGCTTTCCTCAGATTTCTCTTTACAAATTTATCGCAGAAGTATTTATTATATTTTATTGTGTTTTTTTTAAAGCACTGTGTTATTTGTAGCTGCTGCAAGTCATTTCGGACGCGCAATAATTTTGTGTTTCCAGTAGACATGAAAAAAAAACTGGTAGGTTACGAAAATAGCATCAGCAACTGAAATATACCCTTTTTTTTATTAATTTAAGACCTCAACAGTGTAAGGCCAGTGACTAACCATCGTTGCCAGTCATCTGGAAAACCTGANTTTTTTTATTAATTTAAGACCTCAACAGTGTAAGGCCAGTGACTAACCATCGTTGCCAGTCATCTGGAAAACCTGAATATCTGGGCGATGTCAGGGAATTTGGAACACAGTAGCTAAATTTTAGGGAATTCTGTGATATTCAAGCTATATTTGGCAGTTCTGTCATCAAATGTCCACTACTACAGGAAAAGTATACACATTCTTTGATGTTTGTAAACCAAATGTTTAGAGGATTTCTTTTTGTTGCAATGTATGTAGAGAGTAATTTTGTAAGATCAGAAATGTGTTTTCGTATAAAAGTGTGCTATTATGCAGATACAAAAAAAAAATTTGCGAAGTAAAAGATTAGGGAAGAAAAATTATTTTTGCTTGGAAATTGGAGATTGGATTGGAAAACGCTTATTAACGCCCCCCCCCATGTTATGCCTGAAGTATTATCGGGCGACGCTTTCTAAACTAACTTAAGACCTAAATTAAACTAACACCCATGCCTTGCCTAGGATTCGAACCCAGAACCTCCCGGCGGCGCACCAATCGACTGCGCCACTGGCCGACTTGGAAATCGGAGATGTGCCAGGGAATTTTTTAATGGGGAAAAAAGATGGCAACCGAGCTATCCTGAGCCACGAAAAGTACAGCACGTTTCAACTGCGATCTGGCACAATCTCTAGAGAAGCCAGCTCGAAGGCTTACGTCAGGCATTATCCTTGATTCACGAGGCCACGCGGTAAAAACATTATCGCCGTCGGATAGGCCTGAAGCTGTTAGCACAGCCAGACCACATGCGGCTAATTTGTCCCCCCTATGACAGGTTACTTATCCTTGTTTGTTTCTTTACAGTTTTCCCCTTGGTGATCCGTATCTGCCTCTTACTGCAGAAGAGCGCTGTTCGCGCTGGAATGCATGTATTACGTTGTCACTGTTCCTGGTATTATTTTCTGTACAGTGTCCTTGTGTAAATAAAGAGAATATAAAATCAAATCAAATCAATCACATATGGCTAGCGACTGTGTCCGTACTGACGTCTCGTCCATACGTCAACTCCGCGGGACACACTTCAGTAGCAGACCGGAGTCGAGCGGCGCATGGTGTGCGGTGAAAATGATCACAGCTCGGAATCACGTTACATTTAAATGCCTCTTGGAACCCAGACAGAGTGTTGGGAGGTCAGAGGATCAGTTACAAGTACATCAATAACAGTCCTGGAGACTTGAGAATTTCACGCAAACTGCTGTAACGTCCACTACAGAACGCATGTTTTATATCACGTCCTAACCAGACAACATCCATCCAAGTTAAACTAAAAGATCACTTAATATGACGGCATATTTTCATGAAAGTTTTTGTTTTCTGCTTAAGTTTTGGAAGAAAAAATCGTACAACATTTATTTTGTAATCAGTTCTACAAAATATATTTCAGAACAGGTTTCATAGATATAGTTCAAATCATTATTACACTTAGTCCTTGTATTATTGTTAGTAAATAGCATTTCCGTTTCTACACTTTCAATTCTGTAGTGGACAAACCATTGGATATTAATTGTTTGATAGCTGAAAATAAAACATTTTAATATTGTACAACTCTGAATATATTAATAAATGTGCAATGTTTAGTTAATTTTAAACATAAATACGACATGCACCAATGACCTTATGCCGCGAACTCCAGCCACATAGCCAGCAAAATGGCGTCACTAGCTAGCAACATTTCGGGACGCCGTTCGCCAATCAGCGCATTGTAACTTACTTGACAGCCGGAAGCCCAGCAAAAAGGGGTTTTTCTGCCAACATGCCGCTGGCCATTCAGACACAAAGCGCTGCTAATTAGCGAATGGGTACTGTCACGAGTTGTGATCAGGCCTTAGCTGAGCGGCAGGCCTGATCACACCTTCACGTATTTATACAGGACACGGGCCGTGATCGCTGAAATTAGTTATGGAATCGCGAACGACAGACCTCCTCCACCGGCCAGTGAACGGGGACAACGCAACCGATATAGGGCAGCGTAGCCCGTGGGTGGTGTCTTTTTGTCGTCTGGCCATCGGAACGAAGACCACTGAAGATGGGTGTGTCCAGGCGTCTACTTTCGCCATCTAAATCAGCCTCCGGAATAATTAATAACGTGGGGACTCTCCGATTAGGCTCTACTGAGAACTTGGCTGGTTAAATCTTTATAAAACAATATAATTTAATACTTCAGTATATTTGTATAGCTCCTCTCGTTTATATTCAATCACATTTTTATTGAAATAATATTGTTCAACCTTAGTGTTAAATAAACCCCTTTTATATAGTGTTCTTTACATAACACATCAATAAATTGCTACGCCCCTTTAGCCCCGTTTAGGTATGATGAAGAATCATACATGATATCATAACAGTACGCTCACACAATTGAACCACCAAACCATTTCACCACGTCTATTCGCGGTATCTTCATACATTTGAACCCAACCTTTGAAAAACCACTCCTTGTGCGATATACTTGGTGGTTTCCTAAATATGTTACGCGCCATCAGCGTTTTATAATTGTGTTCACATTAAACTACCTTATTTTTTGTTAAATTGAACTTTAAATATATTTTACCAATAAATTAAAATATTTCATTTATTAATAGTACGAATTAAAACAGAGAGAATAAAGGTGTGTTTTTAATGCCTAGTAGGAAATAGCTATCATTAGGGGCAGTGATATTTCGCGAAAAGATTTCGAGACAAGATACAGTCCAAAGCACTGTAGGGTCGTCCAGCTTCTTTGATTGGCTAAAAAATGTTCTGGCCCGTGTTAACCGTTTGATCACGAATCACGAAGGTTCAGTTTCGGAGTTGCTTAGTCCTGAGTGGCTTGGTCAAAGACGGACACGGCACCAGCAGCCAATGGAGGTGTAACAACAGATGAGGTGTGTATATATATATATATAGTATCGAAGTCTACTGTGTGCTCCGATTTTTACGCGAAAGGTCACTGGCCCTAGCTATCATGCAAAATGTTATTACACTGAGTGCGCACGAATGCGGTGCGTTGNATGAGGTGTGTATATATATATATATAGTATCGAAGTCTACTGTGTGCTCCGATTTTTACGCGAAAGGTCACTGGCCCTAGCTATCATGCAAAATGTTATTACACTGAGTGCGCACGAATGCGGTGCGTTGTCCCTTTAGTGTAATTTTCTAGACTTGTTTAAAGTTTATGCTGCTCAATTTCTTACGGGAGAGATGGCTGACGCTACGTGCACAGTGTTCCAAAAGGTAACTTTTAATTAAAAATTTTTTAACAACGCAAATAAGAAAAGGGAAATATTTTACCTAGTTACAAATTTATTTTATTTTTATTATTGATCTGTGATTATTATATTTATCCTTTTTTTTTTTAAATACAGAATAGAGAAATCTGGGACATTGCCGACACTAGCGCTTACCTAATGGCGAAAATGTTTGACTGTCAAACTTTTAACCTTGATCTGGGAGCATTTTACGACTCGAAAACTAGTAACACAGAGACAGCTTGCCGTTCAAACCCGAATGACCTATTTTGACGGGAAGAGTATTGTTAATTAATGCTTATTTCCAGCTTTATGAAGCCCTGCTAGAGTTCTACTTTCAGAAAGGCANACGGGAAGAGTATTGTTAATTAATGCTTATTTCCAGCTTTATGAAGCCCTGCTAGAGTTCTACTTTCAGAAAGGCACTCCACCTGATGTAAACAAACCTTAACCAAGTCTAGAAAATTACACAAGAAGAACAACGCACCTCATTAGTGTGCATTTCGTTTAGTAATATTTTGCATGATTAATATTTTTTACTAGGCATTACCAACTCACCTATTTTATCCCTGTTTTATTCATATTAATTATAAATGAAACATTATAATTTAAAGATGAAATGTAAGTTAAGGTCCGGTTCAACAAAAAATAAGATACTTTTATGTTAACAGAAATAAAAAATGTTTTTTATACGTGACATATTTAGGAAACAACTAGACACGTCGTACGCCGGGTGATTTTTCAAAGGTTCGTTTCAAAAAGTGCGGAGATCCACAAATAGACTATCTATATACAGGATGATTCTAAAATCATGGGACAAACATTGAGGTGTGGTAGATCTCACTAAAACAAACAATTATTGTATAGGAATATATGGGCGGGAGTGACGCGTTGAGGCACAAACACAAAAACAACACATGAAATGCAACACATTGTNAAATGACGCATTGAGGCACAAACACAAAAACATAACCCATTAACGGAAACATAAAATGTTCATTAGCAGCATACTTAACGAGTGATTCCGTACGGAAAATGTTAAAACAGTTGCTGGAAATGCATCCACCAACAGTCACGCATACTTGGCGACCTCTACATATGGCATTATTGGCTGACAATGGTGGCGTGCGTGAAATACCCGGCGTATTATTTCATGTGTTATTTTTGTGTTTGTGCCTCAACGCGTCACTCGCGCCCATATATTTCTACACAATAATTGTTTGTTTTAGTGAGCTCTATCACCCCTCAATGTTTGTCCCATGATTTTAGAATAATCCTGTATATATAAAGAAAAAGTACAATAAATATTGGACAAGTATACTACAACCACCACATTCCCGCTTAGTTTTAGTATTAACTGTGATAGTACAATTTTACATTTCTGCAACCAGCTACAGGATGGCTACGGCAAGGAATCTATTAAAGGTTCCAGAAAGTAGCCTCTCAATACATACTGGAATTCCTAGTTAAATTCCAAGACCTATCTTGCCCAGAATATTTTTAATGGGAATTCTCATGTGGGGACTGTGATAGACAAGACTGCGGTATAAGATTTTTCTCAAAGTAAAGCAATTTCCTCCTCTGTTTTCATTCAGGCACTGCTCATCTGACCCCATCCATTCTTCAAACTGGGCAGGAACAATCGGCTTGCTCCTCTCATACAGCAGCCAACTCCAACAAGCAAGCCTCATCTCTTTAAAACTGATCTTGCTTTTGGCAGAATGTGCCAACATTAGATTNGTACGGAATCACTAGTTAAGTATGCTGCTAATGAACATTTTATGTTTCCGTTAATGTGTTATGTTTTTGTGTTTGCGCCTCAGCGCGTCACTTCCGCCCATATATCCCTATACGATAATTGTTTGTTTTAGGGAGCTCTACCAGCCCTCAATGTTTGTCCCATGATTTTAGAATCATCCTACAGTCGTGGGTCGACGTGTTGCGTGCGGGCAAGCTGCAAGCGCGAAGGGGATAGTGACATTTCGAGGCATGCCTGAAAGGTCGTGAGATCAGCTCGCACATGGTGTCGC
>NQII01000231.1:334892-392582 GCA_002778355.1 Clitarchus hookeri
AAATAATTCAGCGCCGCTACCGTTGCTATCGAGAATGCCCGCCGCGTTGTAAACAAACAGCGGAGTGACGACGGAGCTCGCCTTTGTTTACGCCGGCGCATGGGCGCAGTTCGCCCGCCTTTATCCTTGAATCTGGCACGGTCGGTGTGCGTAGTCGACCGCAATCACAAACACGCGACGCTCACGGGGAACGGGGCCACCGAGGTGTAGTGGTCATACCACTCGCCTCCCCACTTAGGCGAACCGGGTTCGATTCCCGGCGGGATCGCTGTCGGATTCTCGCACGTGGGAATCGCGCCGGACGACGCCGCCGAGGTCACTGGGTTTTCTCGGGGTTCTCCCGTTTCCTCCCGCTCTTGCATTCCGGGCGCTGCTCCATACTCCCGCCTCGCTCCACCCTCGCCGGCTCTCGAGACCTCGATGTTGACGAGCCACGCATACCTCTGCACTCCACCCCACTTAAGTGGGAACCTTCTCCCGCCATATTGAATTCTTGGTTTTACTAGCTTGTTTGTGGTTTCAAAAAATGACAATTCTGAAAGTACGTTTTCCCTGGTAGCTATTGACTTCACACAGCAGTACAGGCATGCTGACTGAACTACAAACTGGTATTTATGTACCAATATTGATTTCTCCACATCCTGGCAGAATTAGTATTGTGACGCAAATAAAAGCGTTATATTAACAGTTTTGAATATGTCCTGAAACTATATATTTTGTTTTCCGGTTTTTAATGCGTATTAATTCAACATTTAGCAAAATTTTTAAAACATAAATTTTCTAATAGTTTCACAGTCTTACTTAACAGTCGAATGACTAAAGCGATAAGACCATGACAATGCTAATTTTACATCATGTGGAAGAATACACAATGTGCAAACAAGTATATCTTATGCAGGACTTTCACAAGTGCTCAGTTTACCGAGAGAAGGTTTTGTTCTCTAAGTGGGAACAAGTGTTTTTCGTGAAAAGAATGCACGGCTAGTTGTAAAGCAAAACCACCTTAGCTGATATTGATTTTTCATGTTTGGATCATTTTAATTGACGTTTACATGTTTTATCTCTCTGCATACGAGTCAAGGACGTTGAGTATCAGAGTAACTTGATTCCAATTGACCCAAAAACGAGAGAAAATGTCTTCTGAGTGACGCACGGCCAATAACTAAAGGAAAAATACATTAGTGCATGTACGATACTGAAGTATATTTCACGCTTAATTCTTTTCGCCCTAAAACAGGGGGCCCCACCCAATGAGTACGGAAAAGAGGAAAATCCTTGCTAGAGTTCTACTTTCAGGTTCATCAAGTCTAGAAAACAACACCAAAGAGACAACGAGCCACATTTGTGTGGAATCAGTTTAATAATATTTTCCATGAGAACCATTTCTTACTAAGGGCGTTACCAACACACCTATTTTCTCTCTGTTTATAATAATATTATTATAAATGTAATAACACAATTTAAAGGTAAAATATAAGTATATATTCAATTTTGCTGAAAATTTAATACTTTTAAATTAACTAAAGTATAAAACGCTTGTGATATGTGACATACATAGGAAACAACCAAACATATCATAAATGAGGTGATTTTTCAAATGTTTGATTCAAAAAGTTTGACGATGCTGCAAGTAAACTATGCTTTTACAGTTCCAAACGAAAATTTTGTTAGCTGCAACGCTAAAAATTGTATATTTATCTGTGTCTGAAAGAATTAATAAACTCATCCCTGTTTGTGTGTCTTCTTCTCATTAGACGATTAATGCAAAGGTTCGTTTCCGCGGAGTCAACCAAGGAGGACCTCCAAACAACTAATTTTGTGACGGGACGATTGTTTGTGTGCCATGAAGTCAAAGTTATAATCTATTCGCTTTTGATCGACTAAAATAAACAAGTTCAACGGAGGCAGATCGAATCAACGCGACAATTGGTGCGTTAACGAAATAGACTTGACTTCAGCGACTTGACTTCAGCGACGCAGAAAACATCTGCGGGACGGTTCACAACTTCCAAGTAGTGAATTGTATACATCGAATGTCTCAGTTTATTGCCTACCCAGCATTTCAGTCAGTCGTGAGTATAGTGAATCGAAAAGCGGGCATGTAAGTGGTAAAGTCAAAAGTAAGAGTGAGGAGCCAAAGTGGCCCAGCGATTAGAATACTCGCCTCCCACCAAGGCGAACCAGGTTCAATCCCTGGCCGGGTCACTCCTGGATTTCCGCACGTGGGAACCGTGCCGGACGATGCCGCTGGTTGGCGTGTTTTCTCGATCATCTCCAGTTTTCCCCACCCTTGCTTTCTGATGCTACTCCATTTCCATCTCGTTTCGCCTTAATCTTCTATCAAAACTCAGGTGTTATAGAGCCACACAAACCTCTCCACTCCACTATGGCCGAGCCAAAAACATACATATTATGTATTGTGATAACGAAACAAGTCCTATGTCATCTTAAGTGCAGCATGCATCAAAAATGTATTGTTTGCAACACACTTGAAACCGCAGAATAACGTGAGTCTGAAAGTGTTCAGCTGACAAAGAACTTGTATGGTTATTACAGCCGGTAAGCTGTAGGATTGGTGCTCGGCGATAGCGATATGAACCAGTCATAACGAAGAACAGTAGCACTGTTGACGAATCAACTACCCACAGGGAAGATCATTGGGCACTGACCTTTGCATTGTATAACACAGACCAAATATAACCTTCTTGTGCAACATGCACACACCACACAAAATACGAAAGAGTAAAGTACAATACTCGTCAAAAATGTATTATTTGCAACACTCGAAGCTTAATTAATTTGTGTCTGAAATAATGTTTTTTCAGCGACGCAGGTTCAGAGTGTATTTCACGGCTCGTAGGCACGTTGCCGGCCGGTTTTCTCGTGATATTTCTTTTTTTTTTTTCTACGCCATGCATTTCGTACCTGCTCCAGTCTATGGTCTCATTCCATTTTAGCTACCTTTCAGGGACGACGGATACTTGAGAGTCCCTAGTCTCAGCAGTTTATCACTCGGGCCCAGAGCCTACACAGAGACTAAAGGGCGTGGCGTTGCCGTTGATATGCGCGCACTCATTATCTTATTGGATACGCGTTTCTCTGGGAGCGGGCCTGGTGTCTGATTGGTTAACTGCGTCCTGCGTTAGGTTCCCTATTGGCTGGGCTGCCGGCTGGCGAGTAAGTTACCAGGCGCTGATTGGCTGGAGTTCGTGGAATAAGCGGCTATTTCACCTCTGTATTCTTAAATGCTCTGTGAGTCGGAGGTTGTCGCTCCGATTTAGGACAACCTTATATATACATATTAAAATTCTCATCGCCATCATAAGCATCATTTTCGTCGCTCAACATCTTGTACTGTACTTTTGGAAAAGTCAAATTCACTTCTGCTGACGTCTACTTCTTCGGGTGAGCGAGTGAGCGAAGATATTTGAACAGATCTTAACATCGAGGTCTTGAGAGCCGACGAGGACGAAGCGAGGTAAGAACGGAGCAGTGAAGTAATGCAAGGGCGGGGGAAACGGGAGATCCCTGAGAAAACCAGCTGACCAGCGGCATCGTCATGTGAAAGTCCGGGGCGACCCTACCGGGATTTGAACCCGGTTCGCCTTGGTGGGAGGCGATTGGTACACCACCGTGGTCCCCTCTACTTCTTCGGAAAGGGCATCTTCTTCTTCTTCCTCCTGCTGCTCCTCCTTCCCCTCCATTCGTATTTCTCCATGCACCCGCTTCTCAAGCCCTTTCTGTGAAGCGATCTTCAAATTCTTTCTCCCCTCATAACTTTAGCCCCCCTCCAAGCCATGCGTGTCTCATCTCCAGCCTCGCGAATTGTTTTGTTTTCGCCTCGCGGGAGACAGGCCAGCTCTTGACACGTCCACACACGCTGCTGGTTATTACGTTGCCATCTCGTCCCGCTCCGCGTTGCTAAAGAAAATAAACCTCGGATAACCGGCATGCCGAGCCCAGAGAAAGATTTCTTCCACCTAACAAAACAAATTTTTTTTAATGCAGGCAGCCAAATGTAAACCAATCAATTCGCCGAACACACATTTCGTTGTCTTAATAAAAATAAAGTATTCAATCGATTTTAGTCCTTATTTATCTGGCGGTGGAACTGAACACAAACATTCTGCTTTGGTGCAATCATTTATCTCTCTCTCTCTATCTCTCTCCCCCTCCCTCTCTCTTCATCCCTCTCTCTCCATCTCATTCTCTCTCTATTACACACACAAACGCGGCACTGCTGCGCACACGGTTTAAGAATGTTTTGCATCCCATGTACAGTATGTCGTCTTTAATTGTTTCCTTTATATGCGCCATATATCACGTATCACGGGCATTTTATACTTCTGTTAAAATAAAAGTAATTTTTCTTTCATTATAACCATTACTTATATTTAATCTATAAATTACATAATTTCATTTGTAATTAACATGAATACATATAAACAGATAATACAGGTGTGTTGGTAATGCCTAGTAAGAAATAGTTCTTGTGAAAAACATTATTAAACCGATTGCACACAAGTGCGATGCGTTGTCCCTTTGGTGTTATTTTCTAGGCTTAGTCGAGTTTTGTTGGCAAGAGGCGGTTGAATAGCGTGAAAGTAGAACTTCGGGAGGGTTTCAGAAAAGTTGCAAGTAACCACGAATGGACTACAGCGTAATTTATAATAGAAAATAATGAATTGGCGGAATAACTTTAAACTGCTCAAGAATGACCTCCAGAAAGTTGTACCATGAAAACTTGCAGATCTCTTACTGAAGAAGAGGCATTTTCTTCAAGTACTCATGTCGAAGCTGATGTTAACTTGACGATATCGAATAATTTTTAAATCTTAAATCCAAGTTACTTACTTCGGTTAGTATTGTCGTTATTTAAAGGATTATTATGTAGTATATTTTCAGAAGGGAAAGAGGGTTCCGGTAGACTGTCACCTGTGGCTTAGTGGAATTCATTTTCTAAGTGTTGGCAACATTGATGTCGAGCAACCCGTTTTTCAGGAAAGAACAAAGTTGATCGTTGGAGCCACACCATGGCAGGAGACAAAACACACACAACGCCATGAATCTGTTTCCTTATCACGTGCATTCTTCTGTTGCTCGTGTTCATTCTACCACTACTCTTCACGAAGGTTAGTTAGAGTCTTGTATACGACGCGCATGACGAATGTGCAGTGCACTTGTGGGCGCAACAACCAGTCTGACCTCCAACAAAGCACCAGCCACCTTTGGTGAAGTGTTGTCCCCACAGCTTCGTCACATAATAGGCAAGTGACAAGTGCACTTAATTCTCTATTGGCTTGGCTGTCAGCTGGCGTATCGGCACGTTGCTGACCAGTGCCGCCATTTTGCTGGCGTGTGCGGCTGAAACCAGTGGTAGGTGTAAGCGGCTGTTTCACCTCTGTATACACACCTACTCTGTGTCTATACTTAGGTATTCTGTGTCTTCATACAGTGGAAGCCAATGGTAAAACCACTGCTAATTCATTCTTCCAGTCATGTTGTTTGGACACAAAGCAGTTCCCCCCCCTCCACCCCCCGACGACGCATGGCGGTCCAAACCAGCCTCCTAAGATGATCGCCCATCATTATCATTCATCTCAGTAATACTTCTAGGGCTCAGTTTGCATTATTTCGTCGTCCGCAACTTTTACTATTTGCGCCACTTTGTCGTAACTGAATAATTGAGGTGGCCTTGGACCGTATTCTTTTGTCAAATTCTCCAGGCGCCTATTGGAATAAATCTGCTATGCCAGGCCAGAAATCCTCCTCTGCACAATATTTACCCTCTCCTTCAGTATTGGTATATTTTCTGGATTGGTGGTACCGAGGTATTAAGTAATTAATTAAATAAAATTTTCACTTTACTGCCACATCACCATACGCGTTTACACGTACCATAACAATTAAGGAGCGTCCTATCAAATTCAAATACGATAGGCTATGTACACATTATGCAGGTAAAAATATCCTTAATCAGCAATATTTTGTGTATCGAAATTTCGCAATTTTTTTCTGGGGTGGGGTGGTTAGAAAATCACCGACGTTTTACATGTCAATCAAAATTTAGTGTTTTCGACAAAAGCTTTCTAATTTACGTTACTATTTGTGGAGGGTTCATTTTAATAGGACCTGTATTAAATAAATTTAAATATAAAAACATACATAAATAATGCAAAGGTAACGCCATACAGCCTTGTTACCTTAAATCTTATCTACGACTTAACCACTGTTTATTAAACTGAGAAAGGGGGGGGGGATTTCTACTTTACAAAAATAATAACACTGATAAAAACAACACACAACTACAAAAAAACTTTTAGAAAGTAATTTTACGCTTTTGGTGTATCAGTAAAGTAGTTACTGTTAGACGGCTCTTGAAGAGCAAGAAAAAAAGACAGTTGTGATATAAAACAACATAGATCAAAGTAATAAAACGACCTGATTATCAAAATGGCATACGCATAGCCCCAGTTCAATTAATATGGGTAACAAAACAACTATAATAAAATACAATAATACGTCATTGTAGACATTACATCAGTTCTGTTACTTGTTTCATGTATGAAAATATTTAAGTATATAACTAATTTTGTGCGCAATTATTGGCGTAACGTCCCCAAGTGCTAATTTCAATCATGTTAAGGCGCTGTCCGTCTACTTGGCGCTTGAACTGCGTTGCAGAGTGTTCGAAATACACGGTTTTCAACGAAACTATTAAGCGTGCGTCCAACGTGCTGATCTACGAAAAGAACACACACTTCAGACGAGAGCTGTTAAGTACTTTCAAAATATCACGTACGTTAGAAACATCAATTCAGAGTACTCCAAAACCGCTAAAAACGGCCTTTCCAAGGCGCTGTAGCTCAAAATGCACGCATCAGATACATACAAAACTACTATAGGGGCCTGCACTGAACCTTCCTAAAGACTTCCCACTAATAAAATAATATGGTCACCGCTGAAAGTCCCATAGGTACACGCAGCACGACGAGAACACTGCACGCCAGTTCAGAGCCTTGCGCTTAGCGGCGATGGCGTACTTGATGCGCGTGGCAGTGTCGCCCTTATCGCTCCCGCGCTTCTCGGCCTAAACGTGGGAAAAAGTTCCAGGTATACGGCGGCCTTAAGTATTTGCGTGTACTTTTTAAATGTTAAAACAAATACAAACGGTGGATAGGCGACTTAGTTTTGTAATTACTACATTGGTTTGTGTGTTTCGTTAGACACAGTTATACGAAATAGCAAAATATTAACTAGAGTCATCATTTTTATATTATTATATATAAAATCGTTTCACGTGATAATTGAGAGGCTCACCTACTTAGTCTGGAAATTGCGTTACAGTGACAGAAATAGTTTTCATTAAAGCAACTGGCACACTAGCCTATGCGGGTTCCCAATCGGGTTTCTTTCCAAAAGAAATTACGATTTGACTGTAGCTCGTCTGTGCTTAATTAAACACTTTGAAAACCAAATTCTGAAGGAAAAAAACCATTGCCTTAACTGCAAGTAGTGATGGAGACACTCACTGCCAAATTTACAGTAATGGCGGTAGTGAATTGCGAAAGAAGCTCCACGTATTGTATAGCCTTATAATAAAAATTAGTGGCTACAGAAATTGGTTTCTTTTTCTTTTATAGAAAGAAAGTTATTTGTACATGCTATTCACGGTAAAGTGAGCAATTTTTGAAGCCCTCTCATTTGGAATAATAGTCACTAAATATATATTATTGTGGCCTTAGACGCTAACTTTCGAGTCCAGTGAAACACATATATACACTGGGTTTATTACTTACAAGGCAATGTTTATTTTAAAAAGTGACGGAAGGATAAAAATTGGCTGATAGGAAAAAAGTAGCTAGGGCCTCAAAAGTTCTCACTTTACCGTGAACAGCCCGTAACGTAAATATGTCACAACGCCCTTTTGAGAGACGTAATTTTAATTTGTAGGCGTAGAGAAAACATGAGGTAAACTGCGCATGTGAACTGCGTAGTAAACGATCGTGGACATTTTACGTATTATGATATTTATGAGCAATGCTGTACACAGATAGGCCTCAGTGCCCAGAACTTCGAGAGTCGTCCTTGTTACTGATGTGATTTGTGGAATTTTCTACATATCTTTGAAATTGATGGTTAATGCCAATGTCATTGAGCACGCAGCACATTGTTCATTGCGGCTGCAAGAAAAATTATAAACAAAAGTACAGCGTATACCAAAAAAGTACGTAACTGCAACACTTGAACTCAGAAATTAACACTTTCAGTCAAAAATAAATATATAATTGTAGACGTTGCAACACACAATTTTTTTTTTCGGAACTGTACTGATATCCAGACGACGCTTTCTCTTACATCTGGACCAATAGAAATATACCTGTGCTTTATGTTGCTGGTAGCAGTGGCTTATGAGGCTACGGAACACAATCTCAACAGCGAATGATGTCTCCCACACGTAGGGAAACTTTCTCATTGGACGGCGTGTTCTGCTCAAGCCACTTCATATGCAACGTCCCAGATAGAGGACGCTGTCACTGAAAGGGTTAATGCGTGAACAAACGGGTTTCCATTACAAATGTCAAAACCACGTGGCTTCGTCTAAGGCACGGAGTAGACAAGTACACAGAGGCGAAATGTTATGACGGTTCCTTTGATGTGGGCGAAACCATTCGCATGATTGGCTGCGTGCGTCTCTGAGGACGGGCCTCGTGTCTGATTGGCCACCGCATGCTGTAAAATATTCCATCTCAGAGTGGCGTTCCAAAACGTTACTCTGCGAGTAAACTTTCTCTTTGGCTGTCCCAAAACAATTTTGAGTAAATAATTTACTTGCTGTCTTCAGTGTCCCAAAACTGCAGAGGAGTGACTCTGAGCATCTTGCCAGAGTAAAACTTTCACACGCACTTTTCCAGAGAGTGACAAGGGGTAAACTGAAAATTGTGGAAAGTTTAGTAGAATTAAACAAAAATAAAAATATATGTGGACATTCTGTTTATAGACACACACGGGAAAATTACAAATGACGAGTGATAACATTTTTATTATTGTTTAAAAGTTAACTTTTATAAAGGTTATTTTGTATATGTAATGTTTATAGTTAATTTATCGCAAATAAAGCTGTTTATGTATATAACTAATATTTTGAAAAATAAATAATTTGGGGAAAGGGACAAATATAATTAGGAATTTGCATTGGTTGCTTAATCAGTAGGCCTACATATTTGCAAACACAGAATGCTATTTACATCATGCCCGTTCCAAAACCACGTTTACTTTTGCTTTCCTCGGCTGTTACTCTCTGTTACTTCACTCTACTCTCGGAGTAACGTTTTGGAACGCGCCCGGATGGGCTGCCTCCTGGAAAGTAGGATATCAGGCGCTGTTTGTTGAACGACGTTCCGACATATTGCTGGCTGGTGACGCCATTTTGGCGGCGTACGCAGCTAGAGTTCACGGTTTAAGAGACTGTTTCACCTCTGTACTTTTAATTACTCTGTAATTAAGGTTTGCTCATTGTTTACATAAATGAGTGATTTAAGATGTGAGTACCCTTTTCCTGACAAAGTTTTAATGCAATTCAAATGTAGTCAAGTTGCGTATCATATTGATGCTTTTTTTTTAAGAGCAGGTTTGTTGCAAAAACAGAACTTAAATAAACAGCATGCCACTGTTTTAAAGCGTTAATTTGACCAATTCTTATGACGATTCGTGAGCCAAATGTTGACGATATTCTTAGATGATGAAAAGCAAAGTGCATACCTCTCGACATACCTACACTGAGATAAAATATGGCTATAGGAGAGAGGAGAGTTTTTAACGGCTCTTAACTTTTGGGTCTTGAGAGCCGATGGGGGTGAAGCGAGGTGAGTATCGAGCTTCACCGTGAGTATCGAACTTCANTTAACTTTTGGGTCTTGAGAGCCGATGGGGGTGAAGCGAGGTGAGTATCGAGCTTCACCGTGAGTATCGAACTTCACCGTGAGTATCGAACTTCGCCGCGTACGGGAACCAGAATTCATAGGTCCGTCTGAATACTTTAAATAAGCANCTTCACCGTGAGTATCGAACTTCGCCGCGTACGGGAACCAGAATTCATAGGTCCGTCTGAATACTTTAAATAAGCAATAATTCATATATTCAAATTATATTGCATTATTTAATATGTATTTCTCAAATGTAATTAAAAATCAGAATAGCATAATTTTGTCCAAATCGTATGTATGGTTGCACAGGTAAGTACTTCAATAAATAATTAAGCTCCGGCTGGATTTAATTCTAGAGTATTACCTTCTCAGACCTCTGAGGTGAAATTGCACACAAAGTACGAAAGAATTCCTAGTTTTAAGTATTATATTAAATCAACTTACCAACCGAGTGGCAGAGATGTCGGTTGAAAACAATATTTGTACACATTAAATCATATTCAATATTTTATCCGATTGGAGTAAGCCATGAATATTAAAATATAAATTAATTTTCATCTAGTGAAAAGAAACTGCTGTCTTCCAAAAATCAACAAACTCCCTGGCAACCTATACGCCGAGGTTGGCTCACAGAATAAAAATGAATGAACTATCACACATAATGGAAATAATAATTAACTGGATACAGTAACGCTGCAAATAAAAATGTATGAAGTTAACCTGCCTATGTCGGCTTACAAAAACTACTAACTTAGTTGAAGTATGTTACAAAGAGCACTACAGGACGCGATAATGTTGCATCACATCGAAATGCAAGGTTGGGGGGAAACGGGAGATCTCTGAGAAAACCCACCTATTCCCTATCGCGTATATCCGAGAGCAAACCCCTCCGGGAATTGAACCCAGTTCGCCTTGGCGGGGGAGGGGCGGTGCTCTAGCCACTTCACCACCGTGGCCCCTTTGGATGTTGGAACCAAATTTGTGTACCCACAACTTATCTATAGTGTTAAAATAGTGACAGAAATCAGATGCGTTGTTGGTATCATCTAAATGTTGCTAACGTAGATAGTGATTGTAACATAAATGTGTGTTACGTTCCTGCGTGTGATTGTATCTACCACTAAGAAAATAGTTCTTACAGCAGATCATTCTGTTCCTCCTACAGAGCAGACAGTCCCTTCTACACAACAACTTCAGCAATATTTAAATTTTTCCTGCAACACACTACTGTTATAAACCAACAAAACTTTCTGTTGCTACACTTNCAACTTCAGCAATATTTAAATTTTTCCTGCAACACACTACTGTTATAAACCAACAAAACTTTCTGTTGCTACACTTTCAGAAATATCTGCAGACTTACGAAAACTTTTATGGAGATGTAGAGTTATTTTACGGAAAGGCACTCCTTAATGACGAATAACGGAAATGAGCTCCGTAAATATAAAATACGGAAGCTCTTCNACAACTTCAGCAATATTTAAATTTTTCCTGCAACACACTACTGTTATAAACCAACAAAACTTTCTGTTGCTACACTCTCAGAAATATCTGCAGACTTACGAAAACTTTTATGGAGATGTAGAGTTATTTTACGGAAAGGCACTCCTTAATGACGAATAACGGAAATGAGCTCCGTAAATATAAAATACGGAAGCTCTTCGTATACTTATGTCTTCGATTTTGAGACACGAACAATGCCGATGATACCTGAAGCGTATAAAATTCCATCTTCAGAATACTACTTCGTGTAAAATAGTAGTAGGTGAGTGGCAAACCACTCATAGAATGTCAATTCTTTGATTTTTTTTTTTCAAATTCCGCTACATGACAAAACCTTCTTTATACACAGTGAAATACGCACACAATGAAAATAAAACTATTTATTCGTTACCTAGTTTCATAAACCGCAAATAAAGCAAAGTAGCCAGCGCTCTAACTTGACTTGAAACTAAGAGAGGCGCGTTCGTCACTTTCGTGTAAAATCCATATTTACGAAATACGGAACTTCGTGTATAGGCGTGGTGGGTGAGTGCCCATATAGCACACAGACATCAAAAGTATATCTAATGGATGTCTCCACGGACGTTCTGGATATCCAGGAATAGCAAAGTTACTTCCAAGAGACTGCCAAAAGATATCCAAATGTCCGCCCAATATCCACACAAGGATATAGATATAGTGGATATCCTATATAAATATTTAGAATTAGACACTTGCCATAAGTAATAGCCATTAGAGGTTTTGTAACATCTAATGGGTATCCAGGAAGTGGTACGAACTGATATCTACTACTAGATATCCAACACATATCCTGAAGAGATTCACTTCACGACTTAGATGACTTTATGATTTTGTGGAAGCAATTGGGATATCCAGTGGATATCCTGTGCTATGTGGGTTGTTCCAGTTATTGAGTGTTAATTTGTTGATTCGTGTTACAATCTCATCACAGGAAAAAATATTTAAACTTGGTTTAATTTCTATGTTTAATTTCTATATACACAGTGAAATACATTACGAAAAAAAAAACTCTTTTTCTTATACCTGGTCGTACAGCTGAAACAAAATAAACTCGCGAGCACTCTAACATGACTGATATGTGTAGAAACATAATTCTACACGTGTTTCTTATTTACAATCCCTCTTCTTGTAAACGCGAGGTAGGGAGCGGAAAAGGTGTTGGGCTATACATTTTTTTTCCCGAGTTTAAATCCCGCTACCGGACAACATTCTTAAAACTTTTTACAGTCATTTTTATACACAGTGAAACACCGACATAAAGGAAGTAAAACTTTTTTGTTACCCCTCTTTATAAAGAGCATATTTTAAAAAACCAACTTGCAAGTTGATGGAAACGTTTCGTGAATTCATGGAGATTTATATGACATTTACGGGGAGAACGTTATTGAAAATAACGAAGAGTCCATAATGTCAGGAAGATGTCTGGATAATTTGTAATTGGTACTTTCCTTAATTTACGGACACTTTTTCTAACATTGTAGTACAGAATGTCGGTTCCTGCTACCATGAAACCAGATTACAGAACTATTTTGTTGTCACTTCTCTGCTAATATTTTCAGTGCAATTTTCGGTTTTACTTTTACGTGAGACGGTAGAATGCACAATGAACATAAAGTGGAAACTAAGTAGAATTCTCAGTACTTCTCCACTGACCACAAACCAACCTAGGCGAAAATAAAGACATTTCCAAAACATCTCTGGAGCCGCGGTGGTGTAGTAGTTAGACTACTCGCCTCCCACCAATGCGAACCGGGTTCGATTCCTGGCGGGGTCATCCCTAGGTTTTCGCATGTGGGAATCGTGCCGGACAATGCCACTGGTCGTCGAGTTTTCTCGGGGATCTCCCGTTTTCCCCACCCTTGCATTCCAGCGCCGCTCCATACTCACCTCGCTTCACCTTCATCTGTACTCAAGACCTCGATGTTAAGAACCGTCCAAATCTCTTCATTTCTCTCACTCAAAGCATCTCTCATAGGCCTATTGCAAACGCTATTTTGAACTCCTTCGGCGTGGCCAAAAACGGCACACTCAGAATGCTTTTCGTGAAATAATAGTTTCGTTGATATAGTCTTTTCATGATTACTTACAGCTTTTGCTGAAGGCCCACTCAAGTTATACTTTCAAGCAATTCCTCTGCCTCATGCAAACAAAACATTAAATTACACTAAAGGGGTAACGCACCGCTCTCGCGCGCACTCAGTTTAATAACACTTTGGATGAGAACTATTTCTTGGTATGAACTACCAACAGACCTATTTTTGTTGATATTCAAAGTTATTAAATATTACAGTTTATAGATAACATATAAGTAGGGCCAGTGACTTTTCGCGTAAAAATCGGAGCACACAGTAGACTTCAAATACAATATACACACCTCGGCTGTTGTTATAGGCTACCTCCATTGGCTGCTGGTGCCGTGTCCGTCTTTGACCACAAGCCACTCAGGACTAAGTAACTCCGACACTGAACCTTTGTGATTCGTGCGCAAATGGTTAACACGGGCCAGAACATTGTTTAGCCAATCAAAGAAGCTGGACGACCCTACAGTGCATTGGACTGTATCTTGTCTCGAAATCTTTTCGCGAAATATCACTGCCCCTACATATGAGTGAAAGTTCAATTCAACCAAAAATAAGATTCTTTCGTGTTAAGAGAAGTATAAAACGCAAAACCAAGTACGACGTATGTGGGATGATTTGTCAATGGCGTGATTCAAAGTGTGTGAAGATACCGCTAATAGATTATATTTGGGAAACTTGCATAGTGGACTGCATGGAACGTTGCTTCAAACGTCCTCATAGTTCAACGCCAGTATGACGTTTTGCCCCGAGAGGCGGTGCGGCATTTGTTATGCATGAAATTATAGCCCTTACCGTTCCCTGAAACGCGCGGAATAGCACCACAGGTGGGCAGGCGCCTTAACTCATCACTACGTTCACGGCATATGCGAAGGTTCTGGATCCGTGAAACCGTGCCAACTCATTTGCGTGTTGGAATTAATGGGAGGCTAAATTCATCTTTAAAAATGATGATTAATAACGGTGCTCAGGAACATTTTGCTAAATACGTTTTACGAATTCCTGTGATGGACCCCGTCCGATGAGCTCATAGTTCGCCATCGTTAGGGCAGGCCAGATTAATAGCTTGCTCGCGACGGCTTTTAGTCTGGCATTAACGAGCTCATAACTTACGGAGCACAGCAGCGAGGCGATTAATGCTCTTGCGCTCTGTCCAGTCACGCATGTTTACCTTTTTTTTTTTGGCTTCACTTCTCGGGCTGAGAGCGATATTTTTTGTTGTCAAAATCAAAGGATCGTCAGTGTTCTTACTCGACCGTATAGACTACTGCAGCACTAAAATACTGTAACATATTTTTTTGCTCCTCTTCAGCCTACTCTCCGAAGGAAAGATAGGCTTATGCAATCACCCGAATGTCTGTCTGGAATGTAAGTCCCTCTACCTAATAACTTTTAAAAACTCAAAAACCGAATTTTACCAAACTATGACCACATATATTATTTAGTAATGGCATGGGACATTTATAGTTTCTAATAATTACTTATTTTCAAAATGGCGGTATTTTTAAAATGTATGGTACAATGTTATATCTCTGGAACTATTTAAACGTTTTCAACCAAATTTGGTACGTTTATAGTGCATTAGATAAGCACTTAATTTAGAAACCCATAATCTGTTAGTCTGACATTGCCATTAACAGGCAAAAAAAAAAATGCTCAGCGTCAGGAAAAGGACATTAAAAAAAAACACTTTTAACACTAAGTCCGAGTTAGACTCGGGATGAACTAAAACGGAATATTTATCTGCCACTGAAAACAAAATTCACATGGTTGTTGTTTCAATGTTTCGTTAATGCTTGTCAGGATTTTAAGAGAACTTTACAGTACATGCACACTAATTATCGTGGACAAAATATAAGTGTCTTTTTATAACAACTGAAATAAACAATGCAGATTGTATTACATGTTGCACGTGGAAGGATATTTGATACGGAGAATATCAATTCGGCATTCCATTCGCTGTGGCAGCCAGCCAGCAATAATTTTTTATTCAGTGGAGTAGGCGCGTCAAATGTGGCGCGAACCAATAATACGGGGGTAAGTAGGAAACCAGAGGCCAACACAAGTGGCGTTTGTATAATTCAAGATATAAGTTACACAATTCTAGCTCGCCTTGTGTGCTAGTAAATGAGTATATAGAGTGCAAAGTGTTTAACCGTTCATCTTGATTTTTCATGTGCGAATATAATCCATTCATGGCCACTTCACACTTTTCTGAAGCCCTGATAAAGTTCTACTTCCAGGATATTCCTCCGCCTCGTGCAAACTAAGCTTAACAGAGTTAACAAAATTACATCAAAGGACAATGCACTTAATGCATGCGCACTCAGTTGTAATAATATTATGCATGAGAACTATTTTTTACTAGGCGCTATCAACACTCGTATTTTCTCACTGTTTTCATTCAAATTATAAATTAAATATGATAATTTGTAATTTAAATATTATAATTTATAAATAAAATATCGGTAAAAATTCAATTAAACGAAAAATATGATACTTTATGTTAACAGGTGTAAGAAAAGTTTGCAATACCTGGCATATTTATGAAATAACTAAATACGTCACACATAAGGTAATTTAAAAAAAAAAGTTTGATTTTAAAAGTGTGAATAAACTGCGTATAGACCATGCTGCACAGGAACCTGTGTGTGAACCGTGTATACACCGTGGATATGTAACAGACCAACACTCTACGTGAGAGAAAAAATAATTTCAATAAAAGGTACCCTAGAACAGGTTTTACTTCATTCGTGAAAAAGTAACCGGTAATTGCGTACATTTACAATAAACTCAAATCAATTACATGGGCAACTGAACCACTTTTTTCTTGTTTTCACTCAGTGAAATAGGCGTAAGACGTACGTCAGTATAGAATCCGGTCTTGTATTTCGGTCAATTGGTGGTACAAATTCATAACAGTATTTTTTTTTATTAACTGTCAAAACGGGCCGCAGGTAGGTAATCTTTTCACCCTTACTTTGTGCAAAAACGTATTTATATAGATAATTATTTTTAAGCATTAACTACAAATACTTTCAGACGACGGACGATTATTATTTATTTATTATTATTGAAACTGACCTCAACAATGTTTTTTTTCCCAAACTAAACAAACTTAGTCTGATATAAATACGACCTGCGTGCAACATATATATTACACATAATATAAGCAAGAAATAACAATAAACATAATAGTTTCACATTCAGAGATTTTCCGTCCATAGTATTAGTTAATTGGTTTGCCATTCTTCGCCTTTTTTTCTCTACACTCAAAGACCGAATCAGATATACAAAAATCAGTAGAATAACATGCACTGAAAGTCAGTTGACAAGCTGATGAACTGGGAACACGTGACTTATGACAGTGGGATTATCGCCATTCAGTGGGAATTATAAATAAATCAGTGAATTTCAGCCGTCATATAATTCAGTTATGTGGCACTGATTACCAGTTGCTCAATTTTCACTGGTTTTCACTGATTTGGCTAATTTTTCACTGTTTCTTGGTTTAGAGTGTATCTTATGTGTCTTGCGGCTGTCTGTAGATGTAGTCATTTCCATCACTTGATTGACACGACTGATCATTTTTAACTAGTTGAAAATAATATCTGCACGAGAAAGCTTTTAACATAACTCTGAAAAAACGCACGCGCTGTTATTGGCGGCCACGTTGTTCGGCACACGCTCGTGAATGTGTGCACGACTCGTGAGCGGCGAGAGGCCACGATGACTTCTCCCCTTCTTCCATCCCCTTCACGCAGTGTTACCACCCACACTCACTTGGCAGTTATGGGCAGCCGCTCGTCAGCGGTAACAGACCTAGACGACTTCTCACCTCCTCTCTCCCCCTCCACCCAGTGTTACCACCCACAGTTACTATGCAGTTATTGACAGCTGCTTGTAACCTGTGACAGACCGAAACGACTTCTCCACTCCTCCTTCCCCCGTCGCAGAATTACCACCTGCAGTTACTACGCAGTTATTGGCATCTGCTTGTGAGCAGTGACAGACCTAAACGAATTATCCCATCTTCCTTTCTCCTTCACGCAGTTTCACTAACAACAGTGACCGCTCGGTGGCCAGCCGTCATTGCCAGGTAGGCACGCGTTGTGGTCCATCCGCATGCGAAGTAAAATTACAGTCAGAACGCTGCTCTGTCTTCCATAAGAGCCTTACCGAGAAATTGAACTTCCAATGCTGAAACAGAAAGCGGACTTCGTTGATATTTCCCTGAATATATCTGTAAACCCATTGGCTATCCTTCGCCAGGAATAATAAGTTTGTATATGAAGTTACGCAAAATAAAAGTTACTTGTTGTATGTCAGGTATTGTTTTCTAAGGAAATGAAAATATTTGATATTTGTGAAAACTTCAGCATCAAATCCATTGTGTTTTGAAGATTATTTGAAGCTCATTTACGATGCTTGGATATATTTAAAATAAAGTAAAATATGTATTGTATGAGAGTAAATTGTAATTATTTGCTTTTGCTTATTTCAGATGCAGGGGATTAACTGGTCGGAATTTGTGTACGGTATTTGTGTTTTTTTTAATCAAATTCTATATTACATCGGACTTTACATTTTGTGGTTACGTAAAAAAAGTATTAGCACTAGTGACATACTTTTTAGTGGCTGCATTATTTTTATTATTATTATTATTATGGAATAACAGTGGACTTGGAACTCCTTACAAAGGAAAAAAGAGGCAAACCAAGAAAATGGTGTAATGCCGGACTAGTCGGGACTGTGTAGAAAAGGCAATTAAAAGAAGTCATATGCATGGCTAATGCTCCAAGGGAATTGCGATTTAAGCACTGGAGAGTGCAGTTCCAAAACAACTGCGTTTCCGAGTCTCTTAGCTCTTAGCTCTCTCCATCCTTGTGTATCAGGAGCTTTCTCATAATGTTACCTGGGTCTAATACGATTCGTTCAAGCTTCCATTCATCAGCGGCCTGCGAAAGGTTGCAAGATATGTTGGTGATTGTTGTTCATTGGACGGCGTTCCAAATCGCTACACCGCCGGTAAACTTTAATCTTTGGCTGCTCCAAAACGTTACCCTGCGAGTAAGTTTTAATTCCTTTCTAAATTTTTACCATAATGAATTTTACCAGTAATTACGAGGACTGACTTGATGCGCCGAACACTCCTTATGCACCCTCGCCCTTCGGGGTCGATACGGGAATTCCTGTAGTTTCCCCGTTGCGGCTCTGTTGGGACCACCAGACGATACGTTGCCACGTCATCTGCCAGCTCACAGCCTCCCTTACCCCCGGCGTGGTCCATTGTGCGATCCCTCCTCCTCCCTCTACACCCCCCTCGCCCGTCAACCCCACCCTCCTTCTCTCTCGTAGCGAACTCTCGCTGCCGGCTATTTTCTGCCCGCGCACACCATGATGCTCAACGTTTAATCGTGCCCGGGTCGCGCTTCGACCACCAAGTTTTGATGTCGTCCTAGGGCATGCACCCGCCGGAACAATTACTTGCACTTTCTGCTTTGTTGGTCTCTCGGCGTTCCGGGAAATTCCAGACACGACTGCAGTGAATAAGCAATTTAGAATTACAAAAAAAATATGCACGTGTACAAAGACACGTTTCAGAACTAGACACCCGGAAATTTCGAGAGATTGTTCAGTTCTATCATATATTTAAAACACCGCTACTTTACTATTGAGTCAAAAGAAGACATTTTCACTTTAAACAGGAGCCGCGGTGGCTAGGCGGTTTAGCTGCTAGCCTCCCAACAAGGCGAACTGGGTTCAAAACCCAGCCGGGTCACTTCGAATTTTCACAAGTGTGAATTGTTCCGGACGATTCCACTGATCGGCGGGTTTTCTCGGGGGTCTCCCGTTTCCCCCGCCCTTGCATTCTGGCGCTACTCCATTCTCCCCTCATCTCACCCTCATCGCCTCTCAAAACGCCCAAATCTCTCAACTCAACTCGAGTTATCAAATATATTTTTTGCACATACAGCTGACGCATTTTTGTAAAATTACAGGCTTCCGTAAACTGATGAGGTCATATCATGTGAAACTACAGCATCGGCTCACTTGAACCGTGGCTTTAAACTTACCAGTCTTTGCGTTTAGCGTTTAACGCTAGACAGTCGGAATTCTAAACGTTATTATCAAGCGAAAACAAATATAATCCAGATTCACCAATTTATAACTTTACCATCGATGTCCGCTTGTTCTGTTCATTTACAAGACAAAATAATGCAANGACGCATTTTTGTAAAATTACAGGCTTCCGTAAACTGATGAGGTCATATCATGTGAAACTACAGCATCGGCTCACGTGAACCGCGGCTTTAAACTTACCAGTCTTTGCGTTTAGCGTTTAACGCTAGCCAGTCGGAATTCTAAACGTTATTGTGAAGCGAAAACAAATAGAATCCAGATTCACCAATTTATAACTTTACCATCGATGTCCGCTTGTTCTGTTCATTTACAAGACAAAATAATGCAANAATCCAGATTCACCAATTTATAACTTTACCATCGATGTCCGCTTGTTCTGTTCATTTACAAGACAAAATAATGCAAATAATCTAAAATCATTAAAAAATAATTTCATATGTATATCTAAAATAATCTCTATAGTTCGTCTTTTTTAAAGTAATTAACCCCAACAAACGATAAATATACCTAGGTATGCAAGTTCAAGAACTACTAACAAAAAAAATCTTCTGTACAGTATATCATCATTTTAATTTTATATCCGTTAAAGTAAACATGTAGCCACGCTAATATATACTTGCGGTTACGGCAACGTTATAAATTTAATGTTTAACAATAAATCTACTGTTCACGAGGCCTAAACGCACATAGGGACGATTACGGTAACGTCACACATTAGATAAATACACAGGGATGAAATTGCGTGGCGGTTCCTTTGATGTGGGCGTACCCCAAATTTTTAATTGGTTGAGCGAGGCTCTGGTAACGAGCCTGGTGTCTTGATTGGCTACTGCATGCTGCGATAGAGTCCCTATGGAATGGGCTGCCAGCTGGCGAGGTGGTTGCCAGGCGATGAATGGCGTAGTCCACTCACGGTTACTTCCAACTTTTCTGATGCCTTGCTTAAGTTCTCCTTTCAGGTGCATCCTTCCACCTCATGCAAACAAAGATTCACGTAGTCTAGAAAATAGTTCCAGAAGGACAACGCGCCGTATCCGTGCACACGCACTTTGATATTATTTTGCATAACAACTATCTCTTACCGGGCACTACCAATACGCCTATCTTATCTCTGTTTCTGTTATTACTAATTATTAGGGACAGTGATATTTCGCGAAAAGATACAGTCCAAAGCACTGTAGGGTCGTCCAGCTTCTTTGATAGGCTAAAAAATGTTCTGGCCCGTGTTAACAGTTTGCGCACGAATCACGAAGGTTCAGTGTCGGAGTTACTTAGTCCTGAGTGGCTTGGTCAAAGACGGACGTGGCACCAGCAGCCAATGGAGGTACAACAACAGCTGAGGGGGTGTATATATTATTGAAGTCTACTGTGTGCTCTGATTTTTACGTGACAAGTCACTGGCCCTACTAATTATAAATGAAGTATTATAATTTATAGATCAAATATAAGTGATAGTTAAATTTAACCACAAATAAACTACTTTTATGATAACAAAAGCATAGAATGCTTGTGATATGGCGTATTTAGGGAAACGCCCAAGCAAGTCGTGCATGGGGTGATTTTTCAAAGGTTTGATTCAGAACAGCGTGAAGATACCGCGAATAGACTAGGAACGGAGTTCCAACGTGTTGCTGGCCAGTGGCGTGAAGCTGGAGCTCGCTGCAATACCGGCTGCTTCGCCTCTGTGTTCTTTAGTATAGTTAAGGTTAAGGCTGCTCAGGTTGGGAAGATCCGTGTTAAAAGTTAGGCAGCCAAACATTTTCGTCACTTGGTAAGCGCTAATGCCGCCTACGTTAAAAAACAAAAACAAAATAATTGCAATAATTATTAATCAAATATAAAATGACTACTAAATAAAGTGCAACATTTATCTTTTGTTATTCACGTAGCTTAAAATTTTAATTAAAAGTGACTTCTTTGGAACACTAGCGCTTACCTAGTGGCAGAAATTCCCCCTATGCCAAACTTTCACATAGGAAAAATTTTTTTGCCCCTAACTTAAGCGGAATTAACCTTAGTATAGTCTATTCACGAATTCTTCACACTTTTTGAATAAAACCTTTGAAAAATCCCCCCATGCACGAAATGTTTGATAGTTTCCTAGATATGTTATGTATCACAAGCGTGTTATACGTTTGTCAACATAAGAGTATCTCATTTTGATTCAATTGAACTTTTCTCATGGAAAATATTATTAAAGAGAGCGATCACAAATACGGCGCATTGTCCTTTGGTGTAATTTCATAGACATTGCTAAGCTTTGCTTGCGTGAGGCGGAAGAATAACCTGAAAGTAGAACTCCAACAGGGCTTCAGAAACGTCGTAAATAACCACGAGCTGACTATAAAAAGAAAGAATTGTGCATAACTTGTCCACAGTTATATGATCACTTTTGAAACCCCTGCTTAGGATCTAATTTTCCTCTCTTATTGTGACCTTCCGCTATATGTCAAATTAACATTGCAATGGACCATTTCACTTTATTCATGCCCCATCCAAGTAGAAAAGTGGAAATTCTAAAGAAAGTAAGTTTATTAATAACATGAAAATTCGTTCTCTAGACGCGCAGTACAACGTCAATTCTTAGAACTATTTTTATTCATGCGCTGTCGACTTAACTGTAAGTCACACATGCCGGTGTGAACTGTAGCATGTATGTAGCTATGGGCAGTGATTTATATTAATTTTACTGTGAACAGCCTTCGTGTCGTAATTGGATAACGAACAGGTCAAAGAAGTTTAATAATATATTAAAGCTCTTATTAATGTAAACACTGTACTAACCTCGTCGAAGCCACGTGTTTGCCGTTCAGTATTGGGACATAGAGGTGGCTACAGCGCAGCCCAGAAACATACTTGCCAACCCCAACACTAAATTGTTTTTTTAGTTTTTGCCTGCCCCCGTGCGAGACACGGCTGGCTGGCTCAAGTACCAAGTAGTAATGATGAGATGATCATGAANGGGGGGGGAATTATAACGTCTCCGCTTTCGTTTGAGGTGCTTTTGTGTGGAAAGTACTTATGAAGTTCTTAACACAACTGGTTCTTGGGACCTATGGAAATGGTTTTGGTAGATGCACTGCGCAAGAATAACCAATGAAAAAACATTTGGTGTACCAGTAGCAACCAATAGCTAGGGACACCCGAATTTCGCGGAAAGACTTCCGCTCGTGCTGGATTTCAATACTGTACGAGCGTACCAGAAGTTTTATTGTCCTTATTGGTGGTGTGTCTTTGCAAGGAGACATTTTGCTTGACTGACCAATCAGAATCAGGTAACTTCAATACTGCACGTCTGTGATTCGCGAGCAGACATCTAAGACGCGCAACACGCAAACCATCCAATCGCGAAGGTGGAACTGAGCTAAAGTGTAATGAAGTACAACTGGTCGTGAAATCTTTTTCGCGAAAATCGGGTGTCCTTACCAATAGCATTTACCCAAGGCTGGTCTGAGTAGCAGATGAGATAGGGATGGAGCGGTAGCGGAATGTGATCGAACAGGCTAGTAACCACCGAGACTCCCGATGGTTTCAGTCAAATATCAATCTTAATTCGTGTTGTGCACCGAAGTAAAACAAAATAAAAGCTAGTGTTTTGGGAATAGGGAACGTTCGCATCGCCTAACTGCACAGACATTTCCTGAGAAAGAGAATGGAGGGAAAATATTTGTAAAAACCATTCCAATGCTGTTAGCGGGATTGAACCAAGATTCAGTAAGGGAATTATCATTTGCATCAATATACATATTGATTTTACGAATTTGCGTGTTACTATTATTATCGTTACTTTACTTTGCCCTCACAAACAAACGTTAATATAAAAAAATAATAACAGCAAATTGACTAACGGCAGATTTCGCATTGGTCTGTGATTTGTCAAACATAAGTTTTAATAGCGAGAATTCCGAATTCGTGGTCATACTCATTGTGTTGGTAGACGCTTTTTTTTACTTCACTGGAAACAGTTGCACAGTTCCCAATATTGAGTTTTTTTTTATAGTGTAAACCACCCAGAGATGCAACGGTATTGTACGACGGCTTCGTGAAGGTTAACTGTGGGAATTGGCCCATCCGGAAATTGGCTATTATTCCACCCTCCCGTTTTTCTGTAAGGGTCATTGTTATATGCGGTGGGCGGGGTGAGCAGGCGTCTAACGACCACGACCCTCCCTTAACGTCCATTCCCTGCCGCATCGGAAGCGGAAACACTTTCCACCTCCCCCTTACTCGCAGGTAAAAACACTTAGTTCCAACAGGCAAGGGGCCGCGGTGGCTTAGCGGTTAGACTCCTCGCCTCCCACTAAGGCGGGCCAGGTTCCATCCCCGGCATCTCGCATTCCGGAGCTGCTCCATTCTCACCTCATTTCCCCCTTAATAGGCTCTCAAGACCTCGTTAAGAGCCTCCCAAACCTTTCAACTCAACTCACTCCAACAGACAAGTGACTGCTGAACATCGACGCGTAGAAAAGTATAATGCAAACCTGTATACAGGATGATTTCGAAATCAGTGCAGATATTTTTGAGGGGGAATGCAAGGGAATGTCAAGCCGAGTGTTTTGATGTACGGACATGGGGTCGGGAATGCATCCTTATGCTACAATTGCAATAAAACGCAAAACGCATATGTCGCAAGAAACAATTATTACGTAAAGAACACGCAGCACAATCACCCAAAGCGAGTTGACGTAGAACCCACAGGTACAGTATTACAGCAAATAGTTGTTGGAAGTGATGGCCGTAGACCTGCGCGCCTCACGGTGGACTGTTGTACCCGGAGCTGTATAACAGACTGCTCCCCGAGTTCCGCACCATCTACCGCGATCCCTGCAATTGTTGTAATACTTTACCTGCGATTTCGACGTCAACTCGCTTACAGTGATTGTGTTACATGTTCTTTACATAATAATTATTTCTTACGTCATACCCATCTTGCGTTTTATTTATTTGTAGCATTACGATGCATTCCCGACACCATATTCGTTACATCAAAACACCCGTCTTGACACACCCTTGCATTCCTCAAAATATCTGCACTCATTTCAAAAACACATGTATTTGCATATAGACTGTTAACGGAGAACTGAGACCTTTTGAAAGCCCTGCATAAAATCTACTTCTCTGATTACATTGTATCCTTCCGCCGTATATAAACTTAAAATTGCTATGTGCCTGATCACTTCATTCGTGTTTCATCATCGTGAAGTCGTGGAATAGTTAAGCTTGTAAAAGCGTTTCTTATACACAAATTTATATTTTAATGTGAATAAAACCAGAAACATTAACATCACTGGACGCACATTTAAAAATTACGCTTGCAATACAACGCTGAATGTAAGGAAAATTTTTACTTCCGCTGCCTATAGATAGGGGCCTGTGTATACAGCTTATACAGGATGTTGCACAAATCCATGTCAATACTTCGGGGAAACAATTCTCACGTCTAAAGGGGAAAAAAATGCTTACAAGAACATAGGTCCGAAAACGATTTGTTTCTTTACTACAACTCCCATTACATAATGTACATTGCATGGCCTGCGGGCTGGATCATGTATGCGCGGGATGCCATCACAGCTGTAGTGTGACGGCAGACTCATATCAGACGCGTCGAACGGACCGTTTAATCGGACGCAGCGCACTGTTCGACGCAGGATCGACCTGGAAGCTACAAATGTCACGTGTGCATCAGTTGGGCGTGGGTAGATTTAGAGAATGGACTATTCAATAGATTGGGAATCCGCCAGGGATACATCAACGCATCCGGGAGTCCATGAAAAGACGGATTGACGTGTGCATCCGTGCTGATGGAGGGAATTTGGAACAATTCCTTTAAGTCTGTAATGTACCGTCAATAAGCTTTCACACACGTGTAATCTGTTTCTGTGCAGTTCCTAAATTTCTGGCGTGAGTGTCGTAGTATGTGATGCCGTGTACCATGCATACGATAGCTGCGATGGCATTCCACATAAACGTGATCCAGCCCGCGGGCCATAAACTGTACGTTATGTAATGGGAGCTGGAGTACATAAGTGAAGCGTTTCCGGACCCATGTTCATACAACATTTTTTTCTTCCTCTAAATGTGAGGATTATTTCCCCGAAGTATTGACATGTATTTTTTCAACGCGCTGTATATGGATGGGGTAAACCCAGACCAATTTTAGAGTCAACAAATTTCCCATATTTTTTGTCTCTGTGCGTTGGCCATTAGCCACCTTCCAGCGTTGTGGAAAATACCAAAATATTGACAAAGAATTGTGCACAACGGTGATTCACCAGTGTTTTAATTTTTTTGCCAGGTAATATCGGTGTATAGGACAGGTTTAAGTTTCTGTAATATTTTGGGAGTCCCTTTACTGCATTTCAAACACACTGCAACGCAATTCAAGCGCCCTTTTTTATGGGCGTCTTAAGAACCGCCCAAATCTCTTCACTCGCTCGAATACACGGTCGTGATGGCAGAGAACATTCGCTAGAAGCTAGGGACATGCGGACGAGAAACATAATCACAACTCGGGTGCGCTTTTCCACGTACGGGAAAGCAGGCCGCGCAGCGCAAGTTAAAACGGAACGCCGGACCAAAACGGACAGTGCAAAAAAGGAATAATACGTGCTTCGAAACCAGCCAAGAGTTGACGCGGACGAGGTTTACCTTATTCACGAAGAATAAAAGATAAAGGAGCTGGGAAGGGAGAATGGGCGGTCGTGGGTCAGCAAAAAGCGCAAAACGTGCTTGCGAGATTTCGCCGTCAACTTCGTCTTACAATCACTCGTTCCATCTACACAGCACGGCAAACCTGCATAGAAGTGCGGTCCGATTCCAGTTTCTGCTATTATTGTCGCTTTCAGGGAAATTTCTTAACTGTGAATAACCATTCAATATTAGTGACAGAAAAAAGTCAAATCATAGTCCATTCGCAGTTTCTTCAAGACTTTTTAAAACAAACCTTTGAAAATCAAACTATGAGTGACGTGTTTGGTTGTTCCCTAATTATGCCATTTTTTTCAAGCTTTTTAAATGGTGTTAACATAATGATACCTTATTTTTAGTTTAATTGGATTTTTACTTATTTCCTATTGTAAAATAATAATATTTCATTTATTAATATCAATAAAAACAAGGAGAAAATTGGAGGGTTGGTAATGCCTAGTAAGAAAGAGTTTTTATGCAGAATAATATTACATTGAGTGCGCACGAATCCGGCTCATTGTCGCTTTGGTGTGATTTTCTATACTTGGTTAAGCTTTCTTTGCATGAGGGGGACCAATGTCCTGGAAGTATAACCCAAGCAGCGCTTCAAAAATTGGAAGCAAGCGCGAACAGCCTATAATGAAAAATACGAGAAAATACACTATTCATTAACTAAATTGCAGACAGTAAATCTTAAAGTCTAAACTCACGGAAAATGAACTCATCAGTTTTTATTATTTATACTTCATAGGGTTCTTGTATTGTTTTCGTTTGGCCACCGTACGTGGAAACGCACTAATTATTATGTATTTAAAGTCTGCTTCCTATTGTCGTAAAATTATGACTACTGGAAATTAGTCGTTCATGTATTCATAATAAAAAATTTCAGGAAATTAAACGTGGCTCACGAAAAAAATTCCACTGACGTTTACAAACCATATTAATTTTCTGTTTCAGGAATCGCAAGGAAGGAATTTTTTGATGCGCGCTGTAGTTACGCTGAGGAAGAAATTTGTTCCATTTTTAGAGGAAGTAAGCTGTAAGTTTTGTGTNTTTTGATGCGCGCTGTAGTTACGCTGAGGAAGAAATTTGTTCCATTTTTAGAGGAAGTAAGCTGTAAGTTTTGTGTTCGGTGATAAGTGAAGTGAAACAATCATGACCTAGAGCCAGTAAGATTAGATAAGTACACAGAGACGAAATTATGTGTGGGTTCCTTTGATGCGTGGTGAACTCATTCGTGATTGGTTGCGGGACGCTTCGGGAACAAGGCTCGTATCTGATTGGCTATTGCATGCTGCGAAGGTTCCCTATTGGCCGGGCTGCCTCCTGGCAGGTGGGATACCAGGCGCCGGTTGCCGAACGACNTGCATGCTGCGAAGGTTCCCTATTGGCCGGGCTGCCTCCTGGCAGGTGGGATACCAGGCGCCGGTTGCCGAACGACGTTCAGGCGTATTGCTGGCTAGTGACGCCATTTTGGAGGCGTGTGCTGATACATCTCGCAGAATAAGCAGCTATTTCGCCTCTGCATTCTTTATTATTCTGAGACCATGTTGGAACTGACATTTTTTTTGATCACTCAAAGATAGCGTGACCAGTATTAGTCGACTAAAATTATGACGTATTTGGTTTTTTAGTATTTAGTTTTTGGTATGTAACAAAACTTACTAAAATACTTAATCACCAAATCGCAACCATCTTTGAACAAGTGAACATCGACGGCATCCGAATTAAACGTTGCTGAATACTAAAATACTATTCGCGGTTTCTTCGCATTTTTTAATCAAACCTTTGAAAAATCACTCCATGTATGACTTGCTTGGTTATTTTCCTAAATACATCGCGTATCACAAGCTTTTTATACACGTGTCAACACAAAATATGCTTCATTTTTTATTAAATCGATCTTTCAATTATATTTTACTAATAGATTCTAATATTTAATTTATAATTAATGTGAATAAAAAAAGGGAGAAAATATGTGTGTTGGTAATACCTAATAATAAATAGTTCTTATTCAAAATATTATTACACGCAGCACGCATGAAAGCGGCGCGTTGTCCCTTTGGTGTAATTTTCTAGACTTGGTTTAGCTTTGTTTGAATGAGGCAGTTAGCAGGGTTTCAGAAAAGTTGTAAGTAACCCGTGAATGGACCCTATATTAAATGGTCAATTCGAACACGGCCTAAGATCCATTCTGGATTTATGGGGGGGGGGNAAGAATAGTTAGACTGCTCGCTTCCCACCAAGCCAAGCCGGGTTCAATCCCCTGCCGGGTCACTCTCGAATTTTCGCAAGTGGGAATCGTGCCAGACGATGCCGCTGATCGGAGGGTTTTTCTCGGGAATCTCCCGTTTCCGCCACCCTTGCATTCCGGCGCTGCTGCGTTGTCACCTCACTTCACCCTCGTCGGTTCTCGAGACCTCGTCTTTAAGAGCCGCCCAGATCTATCTCAACTCATCTCGAAGACAGTGCTCGCGAAGCACAGTAAACAACGACGCACGCCAAGCAACGACGAGCCTCCTGTAATTCTCATTCCTGCATCAAAGAACGGAGTCGTTAAGTTCAACAAGAGGGCGCCCTCCGCACTGACTTCCTTCAATCAACGCTGGGAGACCCGGGCATGAGACAATTCCTTGCTTCCCCGAGGCATTTCACTGCTGCTCTTCCCGAGGTCATCGCCAGTTAGCGTTACGTCAGACGGTCAACCAGTTTCTCTTTGTCAAGGTCGTGCCTTAACGGGCTTCCTTGGTTGTCACATAGTTCTTACTACAAGCAGTTGTGCCTATCCTAATTTAAAAAAAAAACCAAATAATTTCAATGTAAATTTTTTTAACAGTAATGTAAGTGTATATTTTGTTACCAATCCATACATTTGGCTATTTAAACAAAAATGCGGTCTTTGAAAAGTGACGTCAGCAAAAATTACTGTTAGTAGCCAACTGTTGACGTTATTTATTCCTCTGGAAAACAGTGGTTCAAACTATAGCGACAATGATGTATCTTTTCCGAACAGATTGCTGTATTAAAATACTATACTCACCGCTTACAATTGTGAGGAAACAGAACACACGGGAAGCTTGTTTATTCTATTTTCTATCGTTGTCGCAATCCTTCCTTTAGGCCGGACTTGATCTTGAGGCTCCTTAACGTCGGCATGTATCGTACATTCAACTTTAGACACAAACTTCAGTAGCAGTTGTTCGTGTTGCGACGGAAGCACAGAAGAGGGGAGCATCCAGATATGAATTGGGCCGAGTTTATACCGCCTCGGCCACCAGTTTTTTTTTCAATCCAGCGCTTTTCTGCATCGCGCAGTGCATTTAAATTTCATTAGTCGTCTACGGAAACGTAGAATGCGATCGCAAGGAGTTTTTAAGTAAAAGAAAATTGCAGGGGATTCGCCGATTGTGTTTACTGTGCGCTACATGTATGGCGGTGGGCATTTAAACTATCAACTGTCGAGTACGCTGAGATGAGAGAGAGAGAGAGAGAGAGAGAGAGAGAGAGAGAGCCACCACAGCGTACTTAACCTCGGCAAAGAACTTGTTTTGTTGACACAACAAACCGTATTTGTGCTCAGTGATAGTGATATGAACCAGTCACGATGTAGACCAGTAGTATGGGTAACGAGTCAGTCACCCACAGGGGAGACGCTGGGCACAGAACCTCGCAGTGTACAGCACCGGCCAAATATAACCTTCCTGTGCAACATGCGGACAATTGTCTACACTGGGCATGAAAGGGTTGAAAGTGTACTTGAGTAAGAAATTTAGTAATTCGACTTAATACAGGTGAATTAAATTTATTGTTAGGTCGCCCGCCTACGGATATTTCCCGCGTTCGTAGTCGAGAAGCCCAGGAGCGATAAGGCCTATACTGTCACGCACATTTAATGCGCCATCGCCACTAAGGGCATGGCTCTGAAATGGCATCCAGTGTTCTCGTGCTGCGTGTACCAATGGTATTTTAAATAAACGGTTATTATATCATTTTATTGGTGATAAGTCTGTAATCAAGGTTTCATGTAGGTAACGTGAGTATTTTTGTTTATATCTCACACATTTACAGGCCGAGTATAAAGTAATACCCCAACTTTGAAGGTCTATAATATCAAAACCAAACAACCTACAACATTGATTGACCAATCAAATGACCCGCGGAACCGTGAAGATTGTTTACCATACATTCATAAATGTTCAATGTGACCACCATGAACGGCCCGAGCGACATCTACGCGATTATCAAACTCGTTCCATGCTTTTGTCAGCATGTATGGTGTTACGGTTCGAATGGCGTTCGTAACTCTCGGTTTGAGGTGGTAAGGGGGTAGCAAGCTCGCAATCGATACGTCATTGTGAAGGGTACGGCCTGATGTTTCCTTTATGGTGCGCCACCCCATTGGCACCTAGCTGTTCGTGGATACCAGAACGAGACTTTGCCGCAACGCTGGATTGGTCGAGGAGCAGCTGGTGACCAGGCTCTTCATCACTGGCCCCCAAGAAGTCCGGATCTTACACCGTGCGATTTTTTTCTATGGGGGTACATGAAGGATTAAGTGTTTCGTCCACCTTTGCCAGCTAACAATGACGACCTCAAAACGAGAATTACGGACGCCATCCAAACCGTAACACTGGACATGCTCACAAGAGTGTGGGACGAGTTTGATTATCGCGTATATGTCGTTCGGGCCGCTCGTGGTGGTCACATTTGAACATTTATGAATGTGTGGTAAACAAACTTCGCGGTTCCACGGTTCATTTGATTGGTAAGTCAAGGTTGTAGGTTGTTTGGTTTTGATATTATAGAAGTTCAAAGTTGGGGTATTCTTTTATACTCGCTCTGTACTTTACAATACAGTCCTTTATAGAAAGCCGTTTTTAGCTATGTTGAAGTACTTTTAGATGGTGTGTAAAGAGCGCGACGTCTTCAAAGCACTCACTGGCCTCGTCTGAAGTATGTGTTCTTTTCGCGGTACACGTCAGTAGCGCTGAAGTCAGTAGCCCTAAAAATATTTTAGGGCTACTGACTTTAGCGCTAGACTTTAGGGCAACTAACTATAGAGCTACTGACTTTAAGGCAACTGAATTAAGGACTACTAATTTCAGCGCAACTGACTTCAGGAAAACTAACATCATGGCAACTGACTTTAGTAAAACTGATTTCAGGGCAACTGACATCAGGGCAACTGACATCAAGGCAACTGACTTCAGGACAATTTACTTCAGGGCAACTGACTTTAGGCCTACTGATCTTAGGACTACTGACTTTAGGACTACTGACTTTAGGACTACTGACTTCAGGGCAACTGACTTCACGGCAACTGACATCAGGGCAACTGACTATAGGGTTAGTGACTCTAGAGCTACTGCCACGCACCCTTTTCGTAGATCAGCACACTGGACGCAAGTTTGATAATTTCGTGTGAAAACGAGTATTTCAAACACTCTGCAACGCATTTCTAGCGCCACGTAGGCGGGCCTCTTAAGAAGGCCCATGTTTTTGCTAGCGTGTGCGGGTAGAGTTGGCGAGACGCGTGCAAATTTCGCGTCTCTATTCTTAGGTATTTAGCTGCGCTAAACCGCATTGCAAACACACGTCTTTCAGGCGCCGCGTTTAACGTCTGCGGTGCTAGACGAGGAAATGGCGGGTCGTTTTTTTTTCTTTCCTGGCGAATGAATGTTGTTTACACTCCCCCACCTCCCTTTACCACTCTGGCAATGCCTGCTCTCGTCGGGTAAGCGCGTGTGTGTGCATGAGCGAGAGAGACGCATGGAGCGATGATTCATCCGGTTTCAGAACCCACTATACAACTCAGCAGCGAATCAATTTAAGTTTTCATCCAGCGCCATCTGGGTGAATTACGAGTGGTGCTCCGCTCATCGGGGAATGGCGTGGCTAACGGTCTTAGACGCTCAACGCTCGTTGAAAGCACGGCCGCTGAGAGACGCGAAGCGATGCATTATCACGGCGGTAAAGTCATCAGGAGCTGGAAGTAGGTGATTCACGCGATCCAGTCTGCAGGCTGCAAACACGTGGACTTACGGCCCTTATCATGGATGACGTCACGGCCGCCATCTTGGATGCCAATTCACCAATGTAAATTCGTCAACGCCAATTCGCCTATGCTAATTCCAGCTATGATAATGACGCTAATTCCAATTGTGAATATGCTAATATCTCATACGTCAATCACGCACACTTCAATCACCCGCCACCATATTTCCCTCGTCAACTGCTGTAGGCGGCCATCTTTAATTCTCGCGCCCGTCACCAGAGTGTGTGAAGTTCTACCGTTCAAAGCTATGAGCGCTGGTATCGATGCGGCCACTTTGTGTGTTAGTAATAACGTCGCTTGCAGGGGCGCGCTAGCATCGGGGAGTGTAGTTCAAACGATGGCGGCTAGGAGCGCTGGGAATTATTTTTAGTTGGCTGTTGTTTGGGAACTCAAAAAGCCGGAGGCGTGCGGGATCGTTCCGGCACTCCTTGAGTTGTCAGTCAACCGTCTTGCCCACAAAGACCACTACGACATCTAGGAAAGGAGGATTTTAAATGTCGAATACTTATATAGTTATTACCATCTCGGCATTCGGGAAAAAAAACAGGTCTAGACTTTATATATTTTAAAAAAAACACCATCGTATGGGGAGTGTTAGGAGAAGAAATAAAGTAAATACTCGCATCGGCCTATGCAGTCCCCACACTATTAATTTTTCATTGCGAAAAAAAGAGAATATTTAATGACGATTACATTTAGAAAAAAACTGCAGGCACCACGCGCTCACGCACATGGACCAGGATACAAGCCACGGACACACGGACACACGGCCGCCATCTTGGATGCAAATTCGCCAATACCAATACGCCAATGCCAATTAGCCAATGCCAATAGCATAATTAGCATAGCTGTAATTATCATAGAAGAATTGGCATTGGCGAATTTCCATCCAAGATGGCAGCCTGTGTTCAATTGTCTGCAGCCTGGTTCATATATATATATATATATATATATACACTAGCTTACCCGGCCATGCGTTGCTGTGGCATAAAAGATTTCGGTTCAATTCATTTCTGTGAAATTAATTGAAAGAAGTATATGTATTTTCAAAATCTTTATTATTGAAGTACTTGTTTGTATACAATGTTTTTAGTTTTACCATCTTCCGCGCGTATGAATAAGTTGGATGGTTTTCCTACTCTAGAACACGACACATAGGCTGCAATTGGCCGTGCGAAAAACATTCTGTTTCTACATCTATTCCGCACATTTGCAATGACTGCCCTTGAGCTTTATTTATTGTCATTTTAATTGCGCAACGTGTATTCAATTCATCGTTCTTGTCACCGATGAAGTATATTTGGAAGAACTTATTACCGCCGTCTGGAAATGGGAGCAAAGAGCCGGTTCTATGATATATTTCGCCTTGCACTTTGAACGTAGGCATGAAATGGTCTGTGATTACGTTCGTTCCGAAATACGTCATTTGGAAGCATGAGTTATATTTCCTGATGTTTGCAAGGAAATGCTTTGAATCGGTAGAAATGTTTAAACAGACAGCTGTCAACAACGGCGCTCCCTGACGCGAAAGCATGGTAAAAATGAGCTTTTTGCAGATCGAGTGTGGAGATAAAGTGGAAAGATTTGGGCAGCTGCTAACATCGAGTTCTTGAGAGCCGTTGAGGGTGAAACCGGAATGCAAGGGCGGGAGATTCAGTAGAAAACCCGCCGAATAGCGGCATCGTCCGGCACGATTCCCACGTGCGAAAATCCGGTAAGAGACCCCGCCAGTACTCGAACCCGGTTCGTCTTGGTGGGAGGAGGGTAGTCTGACCACTACATCACCGCGGCCCCGATATATCAATACATTTCAACCCATGTTATGTATATTTTATAACCTTTATAATGTGTTATTCTTAATTATCTTGAAGATAATAGTAAATATTTTGTCCTGTTTAGATTTGAAAGTATAAAAATTAAAAAGTTATTTGTTCACTACAGTTAAGAGATTAAGATCTTTTCGTCGTCATTTTGTTTGCTTATGATGTGACGTAGTCACGTGTTTTCGTAATGGACCTTAGACATTGTAGATGAACTTCTTCTGTCTCCAGGATTGTCTAATGAAAGTACCTGTAACTGAGCTAATGACTTCCCTACACGATCTCTGGGTTCTAAGAGGTAACAACAGTAATTATTATGATTTCCCTACGCAACGGTTTTCTTGCACAAAGATCTTTCTGAAGCATGCGTAACAGAAATACGCTTTTGATTTAAAATATACTCAATTGACAACACATTTAGATATGTAAATTCTAGCAAGATATTTTCGAGCGTTGCAAAATATACAGTCCATTCACGGTTTCTTCCAACTTTCCTGAATCCCTGCTTAAGGTCTACTTCCAGGATATTCCTCCACCTCATGCACTCGATATTCGAATCAGTGGAAAATCACTGATTCGCAGTGAAATTCAACTACTAGAATCAGTGAAAATGGCTCTACTTAGAATCAGTGAAAAACCACTGATTTGTTTCAGTGAAACAATTTCACTGATTGAATTAATGATGTGAAACAATTTCACTGATTGAATTAATGATGTGAAACAATTTTACTGATTAAATAAGTTACGACGGCCAACTGCAGTGGCGAATAAAATGCTGTTTTTTATTGAATTTAGCCAAATATTTACGAGAAATAAACATATTTACGACAGTTTAGTATTACGTAATTAACCGTAATTTAAAAAAGAAAAAAAAAATATCCGCAGGTGGTTGGTATTGAACTCCCACGCCCTTTCTAATTAACTTATAAACCGTTGTGTTACCATCTGGCCTACCAAATCATGTTGATACTAAAGATGAGAATATATGTTTTATATTCCCCCATCGAAAGAGAGTAGTTTTTAAATTGCATGCCCTAACTTTTCGTTTATGGTTTGATTGGTACCGTTAGGATTGTTAAAACGAATAGTACATATGAGTGCACTCTCTTCACCAAGTTATATGCAGTTTAAACATTCAAACAGAGCGCTGTGATGATTACATGAAAACTAAATGAAAGACGTAAAAACGGANTAAACCGTTGTGTTACCATCTGGCCTACCAAATCATGTTGATACTAAAGATGAGAATATATGTTTTATATTCCCCTATCGAAAGAGAGTAGTTTTTAAATTGCATGCCCTAACTTTTCGTTTATGGTTTGATTGGTACCGTTAGGATTGTTAAAACGAATAGTACATATGAGTGCACTCTCTTCACCACGTTATATGCAGTTTAAACATTCAAACAGAGCGCTGTGATGATTACATGAAAACTAAATGAAAGACGTAAAAACGGANGTTATATGCAGTTTAAACATTCAAACAGAGCGCTGTGATGATTACATGAAAACTAAATGAAAGACGTAAAAACGGAATGAAAGGCTGGATGTTCATGTTACCTCGATATATGGTGTTTTGAAATACGAAACACATTTTACAAAGTATTTTGTATTGGTTTTATAAGTTTATGCGTTGTTATTTCACTTGATACACGTTGTTTAACTACCATTTTTACACTTGTTCGACGTCCATTTTTACACGTTATTTAACAGATTGATCAGTGGAAAAACAGTGAAAAAAAATGACCGATGAATTAGTGGGAAATGTCACTGAATCAATTGGTGAGGGAAAAATTGGCTCTTTTTTTTTTTTTTTTTTTTCCCCTACTAAAGTGACTGTTGAGTAGGACAGATACTGTTAACTGATTGAAACAGTGAAAGTCTAGAAAATTACACCAAAAGGACGGCGTACCGTATTCATGCCACGCATAGTAATAATTATGCACGAGAACTATTTCTTAGTATGCACTGCCAACACACCTATTTTCTACCTTTTTTTATTCATATTAATTATAAATTAAATGCTATAATTTATAAATGAAATACAAGTTCAATTTGATAAAGAAATTATACTTTTTTTTATGTTAAAACAAGTATAAAACAATTGTGATTCATACCATATTTAGGAACCAACCAAGTACGTCATACGTGGGGTGATTTTTTAAAGGTTTGATTCAAAAAGTGTGAATAAACCGCAAACAAACTATATACAGTTAGGTTCACCTGCTTTCCGCGAAAAGATTTATACACAGATTTCAACTTCTTACGTGAACGTTTGCAAATTTATTTTGGCTATTGGCCGCGTGTCTGTGCGAGAAGACAATTTCTACTCGACTGGGCCAATGAGAATAAAGTTACCCTGGCACTGAACAACCGTGATTGGCTGGCATACATCTAAGACGATATACGAGTTAAAATTAACCAACCCGGATACTGGTTCTGAACGAACGTGTTTAGGAGTACAACTAGTCGTGGAATCCTTTCGCAAAAGGCAGGTGGCCCTATAACATTATTCTCTAACGTGAAACATAAATCGTACTTTTCTGTCAAGTTTGGTAGTGTTTGTACTACTTTTGAATTCATTCTGCACTTTGTACAGTCAAGTGTGCTATATTGGTAGCAACTCTGCTTGTACAGCAGTACTCAGTGAGTGGACTTCACGTCGCGTATACAGAATATTCCCAAATATGTAAGAAGTAATTTGGTGGAGAGTACAACCCAAAACAACACAAAATGTCCCAATGAACATATGCCCTAAAGTCGATAGTTTCAAACTTACAAACCTTACAACATTGTACCACACCTATTGGCAATAGTCAATCTTCTATGAGGTGTGCTTATTAATGTGGTCAGCTGCAATTGTGTGTTATTACCTGTCTCACACAGGTGGATAGGGCGTGCAGAATCAGTCGCCTGGCCTGCACGCTCCTCGGATCTCAATCCCGTGGGGAACATCTCAAAGCCATTGTCCATGAAACTCCGATTCCGAACATAGCGGTACTTCGCCAGCGAATGTTGTTAGCCGATACGTGTAGTTCCTGGAGTGTTTGAACGTGTCAGACAATCCATGACGCAGGGGCCGCGGTGGTGTCGTGGTTATACTACTCGCCGGACGATGCCACTAGATGGCGTGTTTTGTTGGGGATCTCCCGTTTCACCCGCTCCTTTATTCCGGCGCTGCTCCATACTCACTTCACTTCACCCGCATCGGCTCTCAAGATCTCGCTGTTCTCCAATGTTACTCCCAATGTTGCTTTTTGTAAAATACCATTAGTGACCCTAGTATTTAGAAATAAAGGAAGGACGTATTGTAGAGGAGTAAAAATATATATCTGTTTAAGAAATTACTCCAAGTGCATTTGCGACAACTAAGCTACTGTAAATCAATGTCATATATATATTTTTATCACTCCTTGGCTAAGGGCATATAGTGGCTCCAGGCAGCTACAGCTACTCTGTACCGTAGTGGATACACGACGAATGGCCGGAGGGAATGCGGATTTGATCGCTGATGTGCTCGACCAGGAATCGCCATAAATTTCGTCGGGAAGGGGGAAGATGGCGTCACTCCAGCGGGCTTGCGACACCCACAGCCACTCCCGCATGACCCCGTCGCCGGGAGATCGTAAATAACCGATCGCCGCGGAGTCGCGTCCGTGACGAACCTCGCTGAGGAACGAGGATGGTCTCTCTCTCTCTCTCTCTCTCTCCCTCTCCCTCTCCCCCTTCCAACCATTCACTTGGTAAGATGGTCTTTGAGAGAGCACAAACTTGTTATTAAAGTGGCTCGCGATGTCGACGATAATAGCGCGCAGGGTGCCCGATAACGACAGAATGCTTGTTCCGTGTAGCGAGTTTTGCATGCCGGCCTTCGCGCTTGTGTGGTCCGCTGCTGGGAAGGTATGCCGCTTGCAGCCCGCTCGCCGTTGTCTGTCCTGGTGCATGCACTCTGGAGTCCGAGGTCAAACTGAACGCATTGCGACCACTCACGAGCAATCTCCCACGAGGAGTCCTACATACATAGTGTCCACGAACATGTGGGAAGTAATGTGAGTTAGTGGAGGGATTTGGGTGGCTCTTAACGTGGTGGTATTGAGAGCCGATGAGGGTGAATTGAGGCGAGTATGGAGCAGCGCTGGAATGAAAGGGCGGGGAAACGGGAGAACCTTGAGAAAACCCACCGGGAATCAAACCCTGTTCACCTAGGTGGGAGGCGCGTAGTCTAACCACTACACCACCGCGGCCCCACATCAATGGTTGAATCTCATGCTCTAATGTAGCCATCGTTGAGGGTTATAACCCACATTACAGAGTACTTGAGAACGCAGATGTGAAATGGTGGCGTGTACTGGCAATTCCAGCCACACACGCCAGCAAAATGGCCTCACCGACCAGCAATATGGCGGAACGTCCTTCATCAATCACCACCTGGGAGAGAAACTTGCCAGGCGGCATCTCGACCAATAGGGAGTATTCCATGACGTGCAATGGCCAATCAGACTCAAGGTCCGTTTACACAGCTTCGAGCGGCCAAACAGCGACCGAGTTCGCTAACTTCAAAAGAACCGCCAAACCATCACGTTTCTGTACACTTACCTATTCTGTGCCTTTAGTCACCGAACTCGCAAATTTTCCTCTAACCTACGTGTTGCGCACGATTATGTGTATTCTTTCACTATATGTGAAATTCACATTCTACGGGCCTGATTACTTTACACATGCGCTGGACAGGTCAATCCGTGGAATTATTAGAAAAGTAAATATTTGATAAATTTGCTAATTTGTACACTTATACTCATTAACACAACAGAAAGTACAATAAATATTTTTGGTATTCAAAAATATTTAACTTTCACTTTTAATTCAACGTTAAGATCTGAAACTACTTTCAATCCGTCGTTTCCAACTTCACTGGGTGCATTCCTTTCAGTGCGCCCTTAAAATGTACGCAGGTAGTGGCAGTGAAATTTTTCAAAGGTTTATTTCAAAAGTGTTCACTCTACAGTAAATAATTTATATTTGTGAAGATTATTTATATTTAGGGGCAGTGATATTTCACGAAAAGATTTCGAGACAAGATACAGTCCAAAGCACTGTAGGGTCGTCCAGCTTCTTTGATTGGCTAAAAAATGTTCTGGCCCATGTTAACCGTTCACGCACGAATCACGGAAGGTTCAGTGTCGGAGTCACTTAGTCCCGAGTGGCTTGTGGTCAAAGACGGACACGGCACCAGCAGCCAATGGAGCTATAACAACAGCTGAGGTGTGTATATAGTATTGAAGTCTACTGTGTGCTCCGATTTTTACGCGAAATGTCACTGGCCCTATTTATATTCCATTCACGGTTACTTCCAAATTTTCTGAATTTCTGCTAAAGATCTACTTCCAGGGTATCCCTCCACCACAAACAAACAAAGCCTAACAGAGTCTAGAAAATAACACCGCATTCGTGCGAAATCACTTCAATAATAGTTTGCATGAGAACCCCTTAACATATTATCTCGAGTGTACTCGTTCATGTCTGACGCGTTGCAGAATAGGTGAAACCATGGTTAGTGCTGTACAAGTCGAGAAGCCAGCATCATTACAGACAGCGCTTTTCCTTGAGCAATGTTATTGGTTGCTACTGGCACACCAACTATCTTTATAATTAGTTGTTTCTTGTGGCGTGGATATACTGAAACTATTTCCATAGGTTCCAAAGTATCACTTATTATAAGAGATCTGTAAGTGTGTTTCACTCCACAAATTTATTATTTTGCATTTCCTGAAACGAAAAGTTAATGCGCACGTTAATAGGTTAATTATAAATTAAATATCATAATTTATAAATAAAATATATGTAAAAGTTTAAACTAACTAAAAGAATTAGGTATTTTAATGTTAACACAAGTATAAAAAGTTTGTGCTACATGAGCTATCTTAGGAAACAACAAAACACCTCGTAAATGGGGTTATTTTTCAATGGTTTAATTAAAAAAGTGTGAAGAAACCGCGATTCCTTATCGCGACCTTGAACCTCGCCGTAGTGTGTTCCCCGACACTCGGATAAGGTCCGTCCCCTTTATCTTCCCCTCTGCTGCCCTGACAGCCGAATTAATCGACATCGGGAAGCCGGCGTGATTAATGATGTCGCCGCCGGGAGCGCTAGTCGCCCGGGCTGAGGGCGGCCGGGGCCGTGAGATTTTGAGACGTGGAACGTCTCGTCCTCGGAATACTTAGTATAAAGTAGCGTGCCTGTCGGTCGTCTGGTCGTAAGTTCAAGGCGAATCCCTAGTATGGGCTGTTCACGGCAAAATTAGTACTTTTAAAAGCCTGCTTCAGATCTACTTGTAAGACCATCGGGTATTCATTCTTCCGCCATACGTAAAATCAACATTTCCGTGGACCTGATCACTTTATTCATGCGCCAGTCAAGGGAAACTGTAAAATTATTACAAGATTAAATATTTTACGAAATTTATAATGCACACGTTTATACGCATTAAAAAAAATTAGAAAGAAAAATAAATCGTAGTACTGGCAAATGTTAACCAAACACTTTTAATTCAACGTCGAGACACGGAACTACTTTCCCTCCGTCGTTACCAACTTTACTGGACGCAAGCCAGTCAGTGGGCCCGTTAAAAATACACGCAGGTATAGGATATTCACGGTAAAGTGAGCACTTTTGAAAACCATCTCATTTGAAACAATAGTAAAAAAAAAATTGATTTTAGCATTTGATGTTAAATTCTGACTGCGGTGGTATATGCACACTGTGTTTATTACCTACATGTCAATATTTACTTTAAAAAGGGGTTAAAGGATAAAAATGGCTGAAAGAATAAAAGGAACTAGGGCCTCCTAAGTGCTCACTTTACCGTGAACAACCTGTAGGGACAGCGATATTTTTCAAAGTTGATTATAAAAGTGCTCACAAAATGTAATGAATGCTTCATGGTCACTAGCGGTTATAAGGAATATTTCGACGGGGCCTCCATAAACTGTGATATGCATTTACGGTAAGCTGAATTCCTCGCTAATTAAATCTGTGCATAACGATAAGATATCACACGCTATGTACTACAGTGGATCAAACTGCAGATGCTACGTTGTACTTTACTCTTGTCCCTTCAACGCTTTGGCATATTGTCCCGAGTACACTCGATCACGAGAGACCTGCAAAATTAGCGTTATTTTTTTTGGCGACAATGTTATATTTCAAGTTCACGTAGGTTTGCACTACTTTGTGATTGCATCATACTTTAGAGACCAGAAAAATTCGCGAGTTCAATGACCAGCAGGCTAGACTCTCCAGTATATGTACAAATATGCCGATATCGACTGCACATTGGTTGTCTGCTGTCACAGTAGAAGGTGACGACTGGGCCAACCTTCTTCAGGTGGTGTCAAACACCGTTTAGACCAATGGCTGAAGTTTTATCAACACACGTGTTTCGAATTCTAGCTTGTTCCGAAATGAATTCGCGAATTTTCCAGGTCTCTAATCATACTTGATTTGACACGCCATAAAAACTTTCCGCTGATGAATATTCACTTTATGATGACGTGCAGGAATCATGTGTAGTATTGTCAGAAGGGGAGGGGGGTTTCTTCACGCCCAGACTGCAGCCAATGAACTGACGGGAACCGGCTCCAGTATTCGCAGGGTTGTGAAGTCTAGCTTGATGCCGAATAATAACGCGAATTTTGCATGTCCATCGATCGCATCTGACGTGTTCGAGAATAGGTAAAGTCGTGGTCGTCGTCGTGGAAGGTCAGAGGCTAGCGCCAATACGAACAGCGCCTTTCCCTGCGGATAAAGCTATTGGTTGCTGCTGACACGCCAACCATTTCTATTGGTTGATCCTTGTGCTACTGCTCCACTGAAACACTCTCCGTCGGTTCCAAAGTGTCAGTTGTGATAACTAGGGGCAGTGATATTTCGCGAAATGATTTTGAGACAAGATACAGTCCAAAGCACTGTAGGGTCGTCCAGCTTCTTTGATTGGCTAAAACATGTTCTGGCTCACTTTAACCGTCTGCGCACGAATCACGAAGGTTCAGTGTCGGAGTTACTTAGTCCTGAGTGGCTTAGTCATAGACGGACACGGCACCAGCAGCCAATGGAGGTACAACAACAGCTGAGGTGTGTATGTAGTATTGAAGTCCACTGTGTGCTTTCATTTTTACGCGAAAAGTCACTGGCCCTAGTGATAAGGAATTCTTAAGTACTTTTCATTCCACAGATTTCTTCTTTTGCAAAACTCGAAATTAAAAATAAATATGTACGTTAACCCTTTCAATCACAAGAAAAATATTTACTTTCAGGAGTTGCAACAAACTAATTTTTTGTTCGGAGCTGTACTGTCATCGATACGACGCTTTGTCGTACATCGGGACCAATAAAGATATGCCCGTGCTTTATCTTATTGGCAGCAGCGGTTTGGGAGACTACGGAATATAGTTTCGACAGCGAATGATGTTTCTCACACTCAGGGAACCTTTCTCGTTGGACGGCGTGTTCTACTATGTACAGTTCAAATCATTACGGTCACTTCAAATGCAACGTCCCAGATATAGGAAACTGTGACCGATAGGGTTAGTGGGTTAAGTGTACTGTATACCAAGCCTGCAACCACAGATTTTAAATAGGGAATCAATGTTAAATGAATTCCGTCTCGATACATTCATTTTAAAGATAACTGTTTCAAACAAAAAGTATTCTAAGTGACATTTCTTAAGGAATACTGGCAAGTCAAGCATTCTTGCTAATTTTTATGTTTAGTATTATTTTTAATTTTTCTTTCTTCTTCTTTGTGCGTTAGACCTTTACGGCTAGTTGCAATCTCCAGGTTTGTCTTTATCTAACCGCCTTTTCTTCGGTCGTCTGGTATTCCTTTTTCCTGTTCGTTTGTAATATATTATTTTCTTGGGATATCTTGTATCTTTCATCCCTTTTTACATGTTCTGGCCAATTTTTCTTGTATTGTTTCATCTGTCCATTTAAATCATTAATGTTTAACGATTTTCTTATATCTTCATTTCTGAGTCTCTCTCTCTTCTTGTAAATCCTATGATTGTGCTCAGTAATCTCATTTCCACTGCTTCTAACCTAATTTTGTCTCTATTTGTCATTGTCCAAGTTTCACTGCCGTATAATGATCCTGGAACTGCCGTGGTCTTAAATACTTTTATCATTGTGTCCTTTATTACGTTATATTTTAACGCTCTCATAATTTTCTGGCACATTTTTGAGATATTTTCTATCTTATTTGTTATATCTACTTTTTTTTATATGATAATGTGCATCCTATAAATTTAAACTTACCCACTTGTTCAATTATCTTAGACAGGTCAAAATTATAATTGCGTACTATTTTGAGAAGATCAAATACTGCACTCTGCAGGGTGTTTTCATCATCTGATACAATGGCTTTATAGTCTGCATGTAATAGTGTTACTGCAAAATTCTTCTAGCAAAGGTCAGTCTGTATGTTCATTACATTTTTCCGCTGTTTCCATTTTCGGATTGCGTTGTCCAAATATAAATTAAACAGAGTAGGGGATGCACAACATCGTTGACTTACTCTCATATTAATAATACCAAGCCCTCTTTAGTTCAAGGTTTTGTTGTTTCACATATATATTCGTGTTTGCATATACATTCTTAAATACTTTCATGATATTAATATTTTAAATTTAATATTTTAATTAAATAAATTTATTTTTAAATTTCTTAAAGTGGCACGAAATGGCGTGGCGGTTCCTTTGATGTGAGCGCCCCCATTATCTGATTTGCTGCGGGAGGCTCTGGGAACGGGCCTTGTGTCTGGTTGGCTACTGCGCGTTACTGGGCTGTCGGCTGGAGAGTAGGTTACCAGGCGGTGATTGGAGAACGGCGTTCCGACATATGGCCGGCTGGCAAGTGACGCCATTTCAGTGGCGTGTGTGGCTGGAGCGGCTGCTTCACCTTTGTATAGTCTGTTCAAGGTAAAGTGTGCCTTTTTGAGGCCCTTATTACTTTTTCCTTTCACCCATTTTTTTATTGTCATTTAACAACATTTTTAAAATAAATATTGCCAAGTAAGTAATAAACACAGTGTGTATATTCCACCGCACTCGGAAGTTGACGTCTAAGGCTAAAATAAAATATATTAATAGACTATTATTCCAAATGAAAGGGCTTTGAAAAGTGCTCACTTTACTGTGAATATCCTATATTTTCAAGTGCTCTGTGATAGCGCATTGAATGTCGTCTTGCAGTCGGATTATTTCGTGAGAAATCACTATCTCTATTGCTTTGTCACGAGGAACAGTCCAAAAATCAAATGTATAGTGAAGAGATTGGAATGCGATGAGGGGAAGAAATTCTCGGAAGCAGTGGCGCGCTGTGAAGAGTTGCAAGGTAAGCTGATGCTCGCTCAGTGCTGTACACACTCGGTGCACGCAGCAGGAACCAGTAACCAGAGTGGAGCCGATGGAAACGGACTAATATTGCGGCCACTCACGAGAGAGCGACGAGGCGCCCATTAAACACGCGCTGTGACGTCAATTGTACAAGCAAACGACTAGGTACAGCAAATAGCAAAACACAGTTTACCTCGCAACAGTTCACCACATGACACTGCTCGGAAGAAAATCGAAGGTCGGAATCCACAAATCGACTCCACCTTGCAGTCGGTCTCCGTAACCTTGATGACTCCATCGCTGCGTAAATCACCCGACGTAGAAATGGGGGAANGCCGAGCTTGGCACGTTTCGTTTTGCGTCTCGTGACATCGATTACCAATTCAAATCCCGGGGACGAAAACGAAAATGCCCGTTTCTTCGACAGTGAATGCAGAACGAGATGCGTCGTATATACAAGAGGCGTGGTTCCCTACGCAGTAAAAACAAAAAAGTTATGCCAGTGTAGAATTGTTTAAAGAAGTACGTTAGTCTACAAAGTTTGGTTAGTGGGAAGTAAAATTTTTTAGACCTTAATGCACACTGCAGTGTAATTTTCAAGAATAATTGTGCAGATGATGTCTATTTGGTAACTACGAAACTGCGAAACTACGAGGATGCCATACTCACTAAGCCACACAAACAAGTTTCAACAAGTACTCACTCGTAAGGCATAAGATGAGTGTCTTTGAATGGCGCATTGTACCCGACTGTACAACATTCAGAGTTCATTAGAAACCAGTACCCGCACTTGCATTTACAGAAAAGTACGATTTATGTTGCGTATGAAAGAAGAATGCATATATTTTGTAACACAGTACAATACATATTTTCAGAATTTGCTTACTTAAATGTTTAAGAATATTAACTAATTACAGTCCACTTTTAATTAAAATTTGATCGTATTTCTATTTTGGATGCTTTGGAAAGAAAATTTTGCAATAAAACCTTTAACAACTAAGACCATCGTAATAATTACGTTAATTGTATGTAATAAAAATAAGTAGTAATGTTTACAGCAATTTTAAATGATTTATTTTAAGCACATTTATTTCAGCTTCTACAGTTATAAATTTTATAACTAAAATAAATTTACATAAAATAAATGATCAAATTTGAGTTTTTCATATTGGTACTAGTTTTTTTACATTTTTTTACGTAGGTCATAGTTATTATTTTGATTTTCCTACTTAAAGATTTTTCTGCAAAATGTGCTTTATAAAGAATTCAAAATGGAAATACACTTAAATTTTTATTTAAAATACTCTAATTAGTATATATTTTTTAACAGTTCAATAGGTAAATTCTAGGGAAATATTGTGAAGTGTTACAAAGTATTCTTTCTTGTGCAACATAAATTGTGTTTTCTAACAATTTAGGTATTGTATGTATTAATTTGTAATTATGTTGTACAGTCAGGTGCAGTTATCCATTAGAAGCCACTTTGCCTCTAGCTTGAAGAGCCGTGTGCCGAACATTAGGAAAGTATATCCTATTCTAATCCCTACGCTCTTTCAGTCAAATATACCTGTGCTCGAAGAATTGGGACCGGCGCTCTTTTAGTGTTCCTTTTCGCCCCTTTAATATATCTTCTTCCTAACACTTTTCTTTCACTATCCCCGTACCTCGCTCCTCGCTGCTATTCTGTAGTAGTTCCCTAGTGACACGAACAAAATGAGAGTAAAATATTTCCCGTTCCCTTCCTCAGCGGGAAGATTATAAAAATTCTTTACACCTATCTTCTCACTAAAGTGGGGTCAGGAGGGATGCCGAATGAATATTTTGGAGCAAAAATGACACATGTCTATGTCTCAGAAGCCATTTTTCAGTTCGTTGAACAGTACTTAAAATTGACTAACAAAAAAATCCGATCACTCCAAAAAAATATCATACGTTTATGAAGGAATATAATTTTACGAGTAATCAAATTTAATATCTCTTTGAAATTTCTGAAGTGTGTATTCTAATTGAATCTTCTGAATTAGTATCTTTACATTAAATATTTAAATATTTTAGCATTTGGATGCATGGGTAGTTTATAAGCAAAACTTTTACTATCCTTACATATGTAACGTTCAATAACATAATTTCTGACATATAAAAAATTAACCGTAATATATATGTTGTAAATATAATAACCGGGTTCGATATTTAGAGATAATACAAAGTATTCACGAAAAACTCAGTAGCTCCACAGAAGAAATTTGCCACGTGACACGTGCTAGGTACGGGTTCTTGGTCAACACATTGAGACGAAAACCCTGTAAATTTATACTTTAATTTCTTTTTCACTCGCTCACTTTTGGGTGACTTCTTTTTTTGAAGCAAATTTAAAAAAAAATCTACACTGAAACAATTTAAAAGAGAAGTGACAACATAACAATTCTGTTATCAGGTTTCACGGCAGCAGTAACCAAACTTTGGTACCATCATCAGAATATTCTGTTAGTTTACTGCAGTTCTGTTTGTTGCAGGTACAATACATATATTGTTGGAGTGAAATGGTTCTGTTGAAGGAACTTTCTGTTCTGTAACAACGACGAGCTGCTCTGTTCTGGGAACTGCATTCACAGGTACAATAATAACAGAAGCAACATCACGACCACGCTATGTTTCTATCACTATATACGTTAACAATATATGTATATATATATGGTTCCTACAGCCATATATATGTATATATATATATATATATATATATNATATGTATATATATATATATGGTTCCTACAGCCATATCTTCTTTCTCAGCGCATGTTTCTTCTAACGTTTCAAAGGACACGGNGGTTCCTACAGCCATATATATGTATATATATATATATATATATATGGTTCCTACAGCCATATCTTCTTTCTCAGCGCATGTTTCTTCTAACGTTTCAAAGGACACGGAAATAAAGATGAAACCTAAAAGAATAGAAAAGTCACCATGTTTCGTATCATTTTCTCGTGTTGATAGAAAATGTAATAAATAGGCTTCAAAACAGGTTAATCTACGGACATAATTGTTTTAAAACAAAAATAAAGCGCTGTCGATAAGTTTTGTGACAATTAGAATCATATGAAACTGGGAGGAAGTGCACTGACATTTCCCAGGAACCGGGATGGAGAACCTCATGCAATATATTCGGTTGATCAAACGCACGAACTTCCGACGGCCAGTCATAGACGCTAAAGCATGATGTTGGTCACTTGAGCGACGACGTATGGAGAGAGGGCGTCGAAGTCCTTCCGCGTAGTGGAGAAGCGACGGAACAACTTGTCGGTAGGGCAGAACGACGGGACAGTCTCAGGAACTCGCGGACCTTCAAGGTGGTCGGGTGCTACTTGTAAGAAGTGTGAGCGCGAGATTACCGCCCTCCTGCATTTCCCTAGGTCCACCGTATCTGATGTTATAGTCGTACGTGAGTAGATCATTTAGTATTTTGATATTACGAGCAAAACCTGCGTTAGTGAATACGACAGTCGGCTTCACTTCAATAACGACTAGGCATTAATTGTCAGATTAGTCGACATGCACACACTCGTCGGCTTACGAGCCACGCACTCGACATGGAGCAATGATTACCCGCAATGACAACATGGAACGCCACGTGCGTATATGTCAAGGGGAAATTGTAACGACGACGGGGTCTCATCGTAAATATTGAAATAAGGTATTATGCACATCATGCTAGAAAATCCACTGGCCATCGGCAGTGTAGTACCGAATCCCCTTTCCCCTCAAATAATAGTGTGGTACCTATTGCCTTCGCGTCTGCACGCCCTTTAGACAATTAACCTGTAGTTGGAAAGAGATGTTGGCGTTCGATTTCTGTTGCTGCCAGGGCATCGTTCTAGCTTAGGGACCGTTTAGTGTTTTACCACACATATGAATTAATTGATTTCTTTTGGTTTTTTTAGGAATAAAATTGTGCATATACTATGTTTAAAAATGCATACGTGTAATTATTGAACATATTATTCCATGTTTATCTCCTTTATTAAAATGTATATACTTTGTTTTAAGAAAACCTTTAATAATACATTTTATAAAGGAAAACAATTCTTAAAAATACCTTAGACTAGTTTATACCTCACCTTTGATAAACACCTAAAGTTCTGCTTGTTTTCACGTCTTTGTTACTCCGGGAAATCTGGAATCATACTATAGGAATTAATCGCCAGTGCCTTTCAATATACTATGGCAGCATATACCAGAAATCACGGTGTGAAAACACGAACGTCCCAACGACATATCTGTGCGCAGTAGTATTACCAGTAACTTGGCATCTGTGCTGCGATGACATTTTCGTTCATAAGTTACGTTTCTAGGGAAGTAGATGGTATAGATTGTAGCCATCCGCAGCCGTTGTTATTGCCTGCTGAGCTTCTTGGGTTTAACGCGGCTTAAACCGAACGATCTCAGCAGAGGAAGATGCTAAACTACAACGTGTCGTCAACATTACATTCGTTTCATTACAGATTGAACAGTTGCTCAGGCAAGCGGGAACGGGGAAGAAAATCGAGTCGAGCGATGATTTAGCGAAGCCATGGAAAACCGGGGCCGGGATGTTTGTATCGGAAATCGAAACCGAATCGTTACGAATGTTTGGATGTCATCACCTTTGACGTATATGCCGTTGCGATGCGCTGCTGTTTGCTTACATTTCTCAAGTTAAGGAGTAAAATATACTCCTTGAATACGATTTGATCAAGCAACTCTAAATAGCCGTAACATGGGATTTACAGCTGAATACAGGTGTTTGACGTAAATACAAAATCCATGGTGGATCATAGAGGTTGTGAGATGTGCATCCAAGGAGGATGCACACTCTGTAGTTACGTATAAACCTTTCACTGGTTATATCCTGATCCGAGTGTGCGTAAAAATTTTCTGTGAACGAAAATATTATCACGGTGCTCATAAGCGAATATCCCTATGAAGTGACATTGCTGCCAACCTCAACCCATGTAGACCCTGCACAACGTACGGAGATGTGGCGCAGTGACGGTGCGAGTTGTTCGGTTGTCGTCCTGGGCCGCCCGCGGTGTGGGAAATGGAAACCCCAGGGTGGTCGAGAGAGTCATGGCGACCTCTGACCCGACCCCTCTCCCTTCATCGCTTTTTAACTTATTCCCTTCTTCAGGCGTCTTTTCAGGCCCACCCCCTCCTGAAAATCTCAAATCTCTACCCCCGTCTCGCGTGCCTTTCATAGTTGTAGCTCTCAAACCGACTTTTTCGCCACGAAACTAGTTCTCTCAATGCTAGGCGATACTTTATCCGTTGGCTACCAGCACGCGGGTTATTAATTTAACCATTGATCATTAACTAGAACTGGAAAAGTGCCGAGTTTCGTGACCTGCAGGCCTTAAACTCCATACTCTTCTCTTTGCTTGAGTTTATGAGTAACCATTAGTTTTAATTTTTATCATATTTTTCCTATACGCGTTTGTATTCTGTTCAGCATACATTATTTTAATGTGTTATATTTTTTAATAGGACTAATTTTCTATTTGTGTGATAACTGTAAAACAAATATTCCACTAGAAAAAAACATTAAGGATGGAATTCTTTATAAGGCTTTTTTGGAACTAACTTACAATCTAAGTACATACATCCCCCGAGAATCTTAAAAGTTCTATTTATAAAGGTGCTTATTGCAACTATTATAATATTACAACTATCTCTCTGTAGTCTTTTCGTTGTATCTTCACACTTTTAAAAAAATCAAATCTTTAAAAAAATCACCCCGTATGACGCATTTACTTGTTTCCTAAATACCACAAGCGTTTTATACAAGCGTTTTATACAAGCGTTTTATACAAGCGTTTTATACAAGCGTTTTATACAAGCGTTTTATACAAGCGTTTTATACAAGCGTTTTATACAAGCGTTTTATACAAGCGTTTTATACAAGCGTTTTATACAAGCGTTTTATACAAGCGTTTTATACAAGCGTTTTATACAAGCGTTTTATACAAGCGTTTTATACAAGCGTTTTATACAAGCGTTTTATACAAGCGTTTTATACAAGCGTTTTATACAAGCGTTTTATACAAGCGTTTTATACAAGCGTTGACATAAAACTACCGTGTTTTAGGTTAAAATGATATTTTATTTATATTTTACTTGTAAGTTATAATATTCACTACATAATTAATATGAATAAAAACAGAGATGAAATAGGTGTGTTGGTAATAACTAGTAAGAAATAGTTCTTATGCAAAATTTTAATTCAACTCATTGCGCACGAATGCGGTGCGCTGTCTCTTTGTTGCAATTTTCTAGAGTCGGTTAAGCTTTGTTTGAATCAGGTGTATGAATATCCTGGAAGTAGAACTTTAGCAGCGCTTCAGAGAAGATGAACCGTGAATGGACTATAGTCAGTTGAACCCGCTTAGTGAGATGAGAGACGAAGCTCTTTCGGGACCTACTAATTTTATTGGGTTGCAAACAACTTGGTACCGAATAGCACAATCAAAATCTAACTCACACCGTGGTTGAGTCTGTAACCGTAACGGTTTCGGCTTTGTCACGTGAGTGCGATGTCTTGGGCGATCATGATCGACGAGGGCTGTTACACTAAACCATACTTTCAACTTCACAGAGGGGCATTAAATAAGGGTGTTTAATGTACAGTAGCGTCACCCTCGTATTTCTGAGGTTTCATGTTCGATCCCCGAACCGGCAGGTCGGTAGTCGTTCTGACGACATTATGAACAGTTTCGTAGTGTGTGGTTTCCTCGTGGATCTGCCGGTTATTCCCCCCGTCTTCATTCTTTCACTCTCCACTCATATCACAGAGTACTTAAGAGTACAGAGGCGAAACAGCTACTTTTACTGCCAACTGCAGCAGCATACGCCAGCAAAATGACGTCACCGGCCAGCAACGCGTAGGAACGCCGTTCGCCAATCAGCGCCTGGCAACCTACCCGCCAGCATACAGTGGCCAGTCCAGACGCAATGCCTGGACCCGCAGCCCCGCGCAGACATTCAGAGCATTTGGTGCGCCCACACCAAAGGAGCCGCCATTCTATTTAGTGTCTGTGTGTTTTTCCACTCTGTGCCTATGTTTAATTACCTCATTCTTCACCGAGCGTGTTAGTTCTACGATAGCATGTCAAACTCGCATTTGTGAAGTCCCGTGTTCTATCCTAGCGACTGCAAAGAAGATAGCTTTTCCCAGGTAATTTTCATGAGTGTTTTAAGAAAATGCTACCCCAGCTCCGTAACACGTACCACGTTCCCAAAAGCCAATCAAAATTTGAAACTAGCAATAAGGTGTTTATCCCAGTCAGGAAAAGGGGCCGCGGTGGCTGAGCGGCTAGACTACTCGCCTCCCACAAAGGTGACCCGGGTTCAATCCCCTGCCGGGTCACTCCCGGATTTTTGTAAGTGGGAATCGTGCCGGACGATGTCGCTGGTCGGCAGATTTTCTCGGGGATCTCACGTTTCCCCGCTCTTACATTCCGGCGCTGCTCCATACTCACCTCACTTTACCCTCATCGGCTCTCAAGACCTAAATGTTAAGAGCCGCCTAAATCTCTTTACTCACCCAATCAGGAAAAGTAAGTTTGTCCCTTAGACAAGCATTTGTCTACAAATGTCGCCAGATTGATTACGTCTCAGAGAGACAGAGGATGCACAATTTTTCTTAAGTATACCCACGTTGACTTCAAATTTTTATAATATTTCAAATCACTTTACAAGGGTGGTAAGTCGTTGCAAAGCCGTCAGATCAATCCCCGCCATCTTGTTTTTGTAGAATTTCCGTTACAATCTACGTTAGGGATTTTGTAATATGTTTATGTAACATGACATAGGATATAACTTTGTAAATTTTCTATAGTCGGCATTGTTTGATTACTCTAGCTAATATTATATGCGTAATTACTTATTTCTTCCAGGCAGTTATTGATTAAAGACTAATAAAGGCTGCGTAGCTATTACATGATAAACCTGACTCGTACAAAATATACATTGTAATTTGTTTAATTGAAATTACAACGAAAAGTGGAAAGATCGAAGATGGCGAAGATTGATTTATCAAGAATTCTTGCATGGCGTTTTCCCAGACAAGTTGTCCAATGTAATTTATATGACTTCCACTGCACCGGCATGGCGCCACCGTAAAGTGACGTGCCTATAACGTCATTCTGGATGTTCGAGATATGCCTCGTAAGTAGGGCCAGTGACTTGTCGCGTAAAAATCGGAGCACACAGTAGACTTCAATACTATATACACACCTCAGCTGTTGTTATACCTCTATTGGCTGCTGGTGCCGTGTCCGTCTTTGACCAAGCCACTCGGGACTAAGTAACTCCGACACTGAACCTTCGTGATTCGTGCGCGAACGGTTAACACAGGTCAGAACATTTTTTAGCCAATCAAAGAAGCTGGACGACCCTACAGTGCGTTGGACTGTACCTTGTCTCTCAATCTTTTCTACTCATAAGTAGAGACACGGAAATTTCGCAGATTCATGTGGCAACAAGCTAGACTTCACAGTACTTTGTTTACTCAAGCCACAGTTAGTTGTGCAATGACTAGAGACCGGAAAAAATCGCGAGTTCAATGACCTGCAGGCTAGACTCTACAGTCTTATGTACAAATATGCCGACATCAACTGCACATTGGTTGCTTGCTGTCACAGTGGAAGGCGACGATTGGACCAGCATTCTCCAGGAAGTGTCAAATACGGCGTGGGCCAATGGATTAAGTTATATAAACGCATGTGTTTTGAATTCTAGGTTTTCCTAAAATGAATCAGCGAATTTTTCATGTCTCTAGCAATGGCTGTTGCTCCAGTTTTACCCCAGACCAGGTAGCACGGTATTCGGTAGTATTTTTCTCGCTGATTAGTTATTGGCTCAAATCGTCCAGCACGTAGTTAAAACACTGCGATTAAATTGAAAATAAAAGTCAATTATACATGTGTTTGAAGTCTAGCGTGTCCTCAAATGAATCCGCGAAATTCCCGGGTCTCCACCCATAAGATTCGCCCATCGTTCTTTTGCGAGAAGGGCGAGTTTTATTTGGACTGCTATAGCATGCGGATCCTTGCAAGAGAATCTTCACTAGTAGCGCCTTTGGTGTTACTAGTGTGTTCGTGTGCTTGTTGCTTCGCAATGGCACATCGCGTTTATGGCAATGCAACTTGTCACTTACACCGAAGTAAGTTTAATTTGCTAGAAATTCAAATCTAATTCTGTATAGTGAATAGGGGCATCGACTGAGTACTTGTTTTGGAGAAAAATTGTGCTTTTGTTTTACTGTTATTACATTAAGCAGTACCTTGATCGTATGTTCACTTATCAATTTGCGGAAGTTCATTATACTCGTAGCATGTGATAGAAAGTAACTACTAATAAACTCCATGATATGTTCGTTTATACTAGACGTACTGCAAACTAAGATTTTAACGTAGGCTATTCGAGCGTGGTGGCACACATACGGTGACTTTCTCGTGGAAAACACGGTCGGCTCCTTGGACCTCACAGTTGTTTCATAATTACCTGATGATGGTAAATCCACGCAAATACGCTAATATTTTTTCTTTTACCGTGTACGTGAGGATGAGGTATTTCCTAAGTACTGGTTAAACAAGAAAAGTGGCCGCGCTTAACTGCATGGCTTGGCGCCTCTCTAGAAAGTCCACGCAAATGTGCCAAGACTAACGATCGTAGCTAGATGGGTTGATTGTCGCAAACGCGCTCAACGTTCATTACATTGCCTCGGCGAGGACGCGTGGAAGAATGTCCCGCTAGGGGCGTCCACGTTGGAAAATGCGTGTGCACTGACGGCGCGCGTTGTCGGCCGCCCGCATACGCTAGTCAGGATTTGGTCGGCACTTCACAGCGAGGTGAAAGTGGAGCAGTGGCGGAACGCAAGTAAGGGAGAGACGGGAGTACTGCGAGAAAATCCACCAGAAAATGGCAACGTCCGCCACGTTTCACACATGCTAAAATCTGGGTGGCCCCGCCGAGAATCAATAGTTAATATCTGGTTAAGTGCGGACCATTTTTCAAGTTATTAAAACATTTATCAACTAATTTAAAACTTAAGTTCATTTAATTTAAAATATATATATTTACATTAAAAATTATATAGTGGTGAATTCAAAAATTATATTTACGACACAACACAAACTTAAAAATTAAATTTCGGTGTTACAGATTGTGCTGGTACATTTCAATAACATATTTACACTACAAATTTATAAATTAAACTTAAAGGTCATAGGGTCCCCCTTTTTATAATTATAAATTAAAGTTATAAATTGAGTATAATAATTTTTTATATTCTGCATTGCAATGGTTTGTTATTTTATTTATTTATTTTATTAACGAAACACTAAATTTTTTAAAAATTAAAAATGTTCAATATAATTTTTTTATCTGTTTGATTAAATTTATTTCAGTTTTAAACTAGTTAATAATGGTTTTGATTAAATGAAGAATACTCCTTACTAAACGAGATATTAACTACTGGAATCGAACCAGATTCGCCTTGGTGGGAGGCGAGTAGTCTGACTACCACACCACCGCGGCCTCCGCGTACGGTAGTGCCAACACACATTTTTCTTAAAAAAAATTGCGAGCCACCGTTTGTAATCTTGTCATTTGATACGTTTTCTTAGAGAAGATACACGATAAAATGCTCAGCTTGGGCTACTCATCGGGTTAATGCGTGTGTACTGATGGCGTGTGCTGACAAAAGCCTGCATGCAAAACTGCCAGCATGCATGGTGGTACATATATCAGCATGAAGGCAGACGACTACGCGCACCATCAGTATTCATGCTGAAATACTACCACGTGTTTTCAATGGTAATACATAACCTCGTGCAGCCAGAGTAGTTGTGTACACTACAGGAGCTGTCTACGCTAAAATGTAAATGTACTGGTTTCGTGAAGATGCAGTTTCCTGCTTGCGAAAGATCCTAAGCATACTGATGTGAACATGGTGTGTGCACGCGTGGTTGCATGTGTTGCAGGGGCACCCCGCTCATGGGTAGCAATGCGCGCGAACTGAAAGTAAATGTTTGTAAGTTCACTGTACGCTAAATTTACTAGCGTGTTGACGTGAACACGTCTTTAATTTGCAACCGTAGTGGGCAATACAGAAAATTTAATGATAACAAAGTCGAGGTATACAGTTTGGCATTGCAGCTCCGAATCTATCGTATACATTTAAAATTCAATTAGACCACTAGATTGCCAAAGGATCAAAGAATTTGTTACGTTGATAGAGGACTGCGAAGCGTCGCGCGCGGTGGTGTTGGGAGCATCGCCATTTTGGGTTCGTTTCGCCGCGTCTCACAATTTCCGCGTAGTATGACTTTTGACGCGGAGTAGCTACGACGCTCGTTTAAGTTTTAATCAACAGCTCTCGTCGAGATAAATCGATTGAGTGTATAAAAAAAATTCGTGTGGCGTGGTTATGGTGAAATTGTACGAGTTTAAAGTAAAATAAATTGAAAACTTAACACAATGTCGGCCTATACTCGTCAAAAAGTCAAGTCGAAATACAAAAACCGTATCTGGTTGGAAAGAGCATCTCAAGAGCAATACAGTGATAGCCATGAAACCCCATATGATCGAGTGAAGCGGTGCCGTGAATGTAAAAACGTAGACGTATTCACGCAAAACAAACGGCTGTGTCCCCGACACGGCAACCCCCCATGTTTTTTTCCTCATGACTAGGGCCAGTGACATTTCGCGTAAAAATCGGAGCACACAGTAGACTTCAATGCTATATACACACCTCAGCTGTTGTTATACCTCTATTGGCTGCTGGTGCCGTGTCCTTCTTTGACCAAGCCACTCAGGACTAAGTAACTCCGACACAGAACCTTCGTGATTCGTGCGCAAACGGTTAACACGGGTCAGAAATTTTTTTAGCCAATCAAAGAAGCTGGACGACCCTACAGTGCTTTGGACTGTATCTTGTCTCGAAATCCTTTCGCGAAATATCACTGCCCTTACTCATGACCAAGAAAGGGCGGATATAACTGTACTTGCAGAGCGCATTAACAGTCCTGTCAAGTATTTTTCTTCTAGTAAACATTTTTCAGGAAGTGTTTGAGTGTTTGTGTTGAGGTCTCGCAGTGGCTGCATGGCCAGGTCGAAATCGGGTGTGAGTGGAGTGGAGAGAATTGGCCCGCTCTAAACATCGAGGTCTTGAGAGCCGATGAAGATGAAGTGAGGTGAGCAAGGAGTAGCGTTGAAATGTGGCGGAGAGAGGGAAACGGGAGCTGCTCGAGAAAACCCGCCAACCAGCGACATCGTCCAGCACGATTACCACGTACAAAAACCCAGGAATTGAACCAGGTTTGCCTTGGAGGGAGGCGAGTGGTCTTACCACTACACACCACCCGGCCCTAAATCGGGTTTGAGGAGGGATGCTTGGGGGTTGCGTATGTACTGGTGGAGAGCACCAGCGACCTCCTGTAGTACAAAGTAACTTCTCAAAGTGTTGTCTTTTTTTTTTAGTACTTTTGCTACGTGTGTGTGTGTGTGAGTACGTGTATCAGGGGTCGGGAATAGGGGTGTGCGCGTACTGGTTGGCGCGCGCTGTCAGATTCCAACTTGTGAAAGATACGTCGAATGTCTTCCTTTAAACCATGTCTAATTGACTTCCTAAGGGTATACGTGATCAATAGGTGTGGTAAGTCAACGTGCTGAGGATGTGTGTATAGTTGCATGTGTTGCAGGGGTCACGGATGAGGCGTACGTGCGTACTGGTGACGTACGTTGTCAGCCTCCTGCTTGCAAAAGGTTTCACTGTACATTCTACTTCACAGTCGTGTCTGGGGCTCCTGCTGAGATCATGTTTGTGGTTGCTCATGTTTCAGGGCCCGAGAAAAATGCGTGTATACTGATGGCGCACGTTGGCAGCCGCCTGCATGCAAGATGTTCCTATATACTTCGTACTCCTGTTGAAGATGTGTGTGTGGTTGCTCGTGTTTCAGGGGCCGTGGGGGCGGGATGCGCGCGTACTGGTGGCGTGCGCTGGCGGCCGCCTGCGTGCTGGCCTCTGCC